>JAZHYW010004339.1:0-25943 GCA_037355805.1 Ixodes ricinus
TGCAATGTTACGTTCAGGTGCCTGATATTGCTAATTTTGACCCATCCACTATTTGACCTTTTTATCATATATGGGAGTCCGACTGGAACTGCAATGTTACGTTCAGGTGCCTGATATTGCTAATTTTGACCCATCCACTATTTGACCTTTTTATCATATATGGGAGTCCGACTGGAACTGCAATGTTACGTTCAGGTGCCTGATATTGCTAATTTTGACCCATCCACTATTTGACCTTTTTATCATATATGGGAGTCCGACTGGAACTGCAATGTTACGTTCAGGTGCCTGATATTGCTAATTTTGACCCATCCACTATTTGACCTTTTTATCATATATGGGAGTCCGACTGGAACTGCAATGTTACGTTCAGGTGCCTGATATTGCTAATTTTGACCCATCCACTATTTGACCTTTTTATCATATATGGGAGTCCGACTGGAACTGCAATGTTACGTTCAGGTGCCTGATATTGCTAATTTTGACCCATCCACTATTTGACCTTTTTATCATATATGGGAGTCCGACTGGAACTGCAATGTTACGTTCAGGTGCCTGATATTGCTAATTTTGACCCATCCACTATTTGAACTTTTTATCATATATGGGAGTCCGACTGGAACTGCAATGTTACGTTCAGGTGCCTGATATTGCTAATTTTGACCCATCCACTATTTGACCTTTTTATCATATATGGGAGTCCGACTGGAACTGCAATGTTACGTTCAGGTGCCTGATATTGCTAATTTTGACCCATCCACTATTTGACCTTTTTATCATATATGGGAGTCCGACTGGAACTGCAATGTTACGTTCAGGTGCCTGATATTGCTAATTTTGACCCATCCACTATTTGACCTTTTTATCATATATGGGAGTCCGACTGGAACTGCAATGTTACGTTCAGGTGCCTGATATTGCTAATTTTGACCCATCCACTATTTGACCTTTTTATCATATATGGGAGTCCGACTGGAACTGCAATGTTACGTTCAGGTGCCTGATATTGCTAATTTTGACCCATCCACTATTTGAACTTTTTATCATATATGAGAGTCCGACTGGAACTGCAATGTTACGTTCAGGTGCCTGATATTGCTAATTTTGACCCATCCACTATTTGACCTTTTTATCATATATGGGAGTCCGACTGGAACTGCAATGTTACGTTCAGGTGCCTGATATTGCTAATTTTGACCCATCCACTATTTGACCTTTTTATCATATATGGGAGTCCGACTGGAACTGCAATGTTACGTTCAGGTGCCTGATATTGCTAATTTTGACCCATCCACTATTTGACCTTTTTATCATATATGGGAGTCCGACTGGAACTGCAATGTTACGTTCAGGTGCCTGATATTGCTAATTTTGACCCATCCACTATTTGACCTTTTTATCATATATGGGAGTCCGACTGGAACTGCAATGTTACGTTCAGGTGCCTGATATTGCTAATTTTGACCCATCCACTATTTGACCTTTTTATCATATATGGGAGTCCGACTGGAACTGCAATGTTACGTTCAGGTGCCTGATATTGCTAATTTTGACCCATCCACTATTTGACCTTTTTATCATATATGGGAGTCCGACTGGAACTGCAATGTTACGTTCAGGTGCCTGATATTGCTAATTTTGACCCATCCACTATTTGACCTTTTTATCATATATGGGAGTCCGACTGGAACTGCAATGTTACGTTCAGGTGCCTGATATTGCTAATTTTGACCCATCCACTATTTGACCTTTTTATCATATATGGGAGTCCGACTGGAACTGCAATGTTACGTTCAGGTGCCTGATATTGCTAATTTTGACCCATCCACTATTTGACCTTTTTATCATATATGGGAGTCCGACTGGAACTGCAATGTTACGTTCAGGTGCCTGATATTGCTAATTTTGACCCATCCACTATTTGACCTTTTTATCATATATGGGAGTCCGACTGGAACTGCAATGTTACGTTCAGGTGCCTGATATTGCTAATTTTGACCCATCCACTATTTGACCTTTTTATCATATATGGGAGTCCGACTGGAACTGCAATGTTACGTTCAGGTGCCTGATATTGCTAATTTTGACCCATCCACTATTTGAACTTTTTTATCATATATGGGAGTCCGACTGGAACTGCAATGTTACGTTCAGGTGCCTGATATTGCTAATTTTGACCCATCCACTATTTGACCTTTTTATCATATATGGGAGTCCGACTGGAACGAACATTTAGTGCATTATTAAAATGTATTAAAACATCTATTTAAATACCTACAGTATTTTTTTCTTTTAATAAATAAATTTATATTTTGGACAATCAGAGCAAGCCGGCCGCCGTGGCACGCGGGTGAGGATTAGCGGTACGCGCTGTCGACAGATGGCGCTGCCTATGCGACGCTGGAGTCGGACGGACGACGCCAAAGACGCCGACGCGCCGTAGAAGACGCGACGCGGTAGAGAAGGGTCACCATCACCGAAGCTGGCGTCGTTATGAAAATGTCAAAACTACAGCTGCGCTTCTTTGGACCCAACTGTACACACACCATGGCGGCAGCGGTGAACTTTGAGGATGGAAAAATGCGGTTCACCGATCGGAGGGCACCCAGGAAAGACCGGATGGAAGAGAAAACCGCCGCGGAGAGCACAATGGCGAAAATGGCGGGAGGTCTACCTCGAAAATGTTCGACTGTTGTGACAGAGGCAATTGGAAATGTTGGATTGCAAGGTGGGAGCGCTACCGCATCCTGTCAGGACTTCAGCTGCGCAAGGCGGGAACAAGGGTGAGCACCTTTCTTCACGCGATGGGGAGAAAAGCTGAGGACGTCTTCACTAAAAGACGCCAGCGGCCGATCTTCCTTCATCTCACGAATACTACCTCTGAAAAAGCGACTCAGTCGTCGCAAGCAAGTGGCTGAACCCGGAGCGTGTACGTCACCGAACCTATTATTTAGTTTTATTCTCCAAGTTTTTGACAATAAAGAATTGTCAACCTTCCATTTTGTGCCGTGTTTCATTGTCGCTGGTGTTGGCACCAGCGGTAACTGGGACCAGTTGTAACTGGGACCAACTCCAACTGGGACCAGTTGTAACTGGGACCAATTCAAGCTGGGACCAGTTGCAACTGGGAATTGTTCCATAAACCAGTTTGAAAATTTTCGCCTGGGCTAGATTTGCCGTTTATAAAGAAAAATACAGCCACCTGGTTCAAAATACAAACGTGCAATTGTCATTTACGAATATTGTGGATCATATTCAAACTATTTTTGGACACGATGGGTATATTTCAAATTTCGTTGAAGTATCCCTTTAGAAGGTAAATAGAAATGAGCGCGCAGACAGCTGTCGTCACAGCCTCCACAAGGCGAGCAGGACGAGTCAGGGACAAATTCTGACCTCGGTGTGACGTTCCCCAGACTTGCTTCCGATGGCAGCAACTCTGCATCTGACAAAGTGTCTGAAAAGCGGCAGTGTGGGTCAGTTTCGTCCCCGCCATCAGCCGACCAGTTTGATTGCAAGTTGATTCCGCCCGAACTTCTGCACCTGCTCAATAGGATGCCCGTAAAGTTGGAGACTCTCGCCAATGAAGTGCGGGAGGACTGAAAACAACCGAATGCGCTCCGAGTTGGCATTGCTGAACAAGAGTGCTAAAGCTTGTTGCTCTTGCGTCGGCGTCTGTCGACTCTTACACGAGGCAGTAGCATCATCGAGCGCTTCGTCGGGTGTTCCGGAGCCGCTGACAGCTTCCGAAAACTATACCGAAATCATCTTCTAAGCCCGGAAACGCAAAAGATGAGGTTTGCGTGACTTTCGCAGCGCAAGCTTGGCGGCAAGAAATAGTACCTGCTGCGACAGCGGACGACGGTGTCACGTTAGTGACGAGGCGACAAATTCCGCCGAAGTTAAGTTGGGCAGAGCCACTCAAGGTGATGTCTGTTCATGGACAAATATATCCGAAAGCCTGGATTTATTCGAGATTTAATTTTATCACGTCTGTTGGAGGACGTGAGGGATCTTATGCTGCCCCACCTTAGGAGTGCCTCATTCACCATCGCTCAGTTGTAGCCCAGAGTTAATAAATAGTAAACTTTTCATATTCAGTGTGTCAATCCCTTTTTTCTATATTTTGAAAACCAAGACGTGGCCCGAGGAGTACATTTCTCTCGTTAAAGTGGAGCTCTTAGGCGCCCGTTTTCATGTTTCGCGGCGTAGGCGTCGCCGTCTGCGTAACCAAGCTTAATTTAAGCGAAATTTGACTTCACGTGACCTCAACACCGGGGTGTTAATAGGTGACATGACACCAAATGATCTGACGTCATTTTCCCCACTAAATTTAGCGGGGAAACTGGATTGGAGGAGGAGGAGGAGGGGTTCGGAGGAAGAGGAGGGGCATACCCTCCCCTCCGTACCCTCCTCTCCTCCTCAAGAGCTACACTCTAATTTCACGTTACAGAGATTTGTAAACGTCTTTCTTTTTTTTTAAATTAATTTTCAGTTTCTTGTCAAACGGCACGTATATATGTAAGTGCTACTAGAGGCAGGAAATATAAATGACGACGTATGAACGGCCTGGACATTTTTCTTTTTAATGAGCATAACTTCCGAATACAAAAATTATATCTTATATTCACTGACATCATAAGAAACAAAAAGCGTAGGTTATTACGTTCACACTTTTTGCTTTGTGATTAGTTTGCCGTTCTTCTCGCGTAATGCCTCAAGCTCATACACTCTTAGAAATAGGGGGTGTATAGGGTAGACCCCTTGTCCCATATGCAACACCCCAAGACTACATTTGGACGTTCAGTCCACTGAAGTCAAGCTGGCGATTCCAACTTCTACGAGCGGCTTGAGAGCTGTTGGATATAATTTACTAAATAGCTAATGTGCGTATCAAAGACTAGAAAACAAAAACACTGAGGTTTTGCAGCAGGGTCAAAAACCTTGATTGTCATACGGTAGCCTTTAACACGTACATTAGCTATTTTAATCAGTTGTATCGGTGGACTATAAAGCCGCTTTTGAAAGCTGGTACTCGTCGGTTCGACGTCTGCGGACTGAACGTCGAATTGTTGTTTTGGCGTGTTACATATTGGGACAAGGGGTGTACCCCTATACACACCCTATTTCTTAGAGATAGGCTGCGAACGGATAACGAGATGTTCGGGGCTGCCATTAAGCTGCCATTAACTATGTGGTTGCATTTTCTGTTACTAAATACTTTCAAATGTACAATGAAATTTTAGTAACTGTAACTGTAACCTAGTTAGATTTTCGTAGCAACTTGCAACTTATTTGAATCCGAGTTATTTCTCAAAATGATGTCGACAAATGCACAAGTTCACGTTTGGTGTCATCATCTGTGCTACGTGATTGCCTCAAACTCTGCCTTCAGCCGAGAAGTGAATCAGAGAGGAACCACTGTCAACATATCTTTCTCGCGCTGAGAACTGATTCACTGATCAACAATCACAGCACAGCTAGACGTCACGGAATATTCAATAAAAGCAATTAGAACGTGCCCGTAGCTTACTTGATTTTCGTGAGTAAAGTGGCACCTTCATAAAAAAATTTTACTGTGTCTCTATGTAGAGTTACATTCCAAATATACAAAATGTACTTAATTTAGTTTCTAATAGCAACTTTCACAGCTCGTGTATTCTGATTCCGACGAGTATATGGTACTCTCCCAGGCCCGTGATACTCGAATCGACCCGCCAACTAAGAATGTTAGCCGGGATTGTGGAGTGCCGGCACGAGGGATGCCATGAGGAGATGTGGGCGTGGAATATGGAACATCATGAAGCGTGAGTAGCTCTTTGTCATCCTTCCAACAAAGTGTTTTTATTCCTGTGGACGTTGACCGCCAACCCCAAGCAGTCCCGAGCCAAGAGCTATACTAGAGGGTAAGGGGACAGGATCTGAGACAAATATTCTTTCATTTTGAAACAGCAGCGTGTCAAGAATGTTATCCACGAGGCGAAGTGTCGGTTTCTGACTGAAAGTACGTGGAGCGAAAAAATCGGGAGTTTTTCTCCAGTGAAACGTTCTGGAAAGAAAAACCTGCAGTCAAATTAAAAATACAACGTCAGAAATCACGTATTTGAAGTTGTCAATCGTCAGAGCTTTGCAGCCTCATTGGAAGCACTGAGGCAAAGAGCCAGCCCTCATTTGGCGGGTTCGAATGCCGGCCAAGGTATCTGCAGTATGACGTAAGTTCATTTCGGAGAAGGCGCCGAGTAACCGAGGTTTTGAATGCACGTCAAAAGATCCCCAAGTAGTCAAAATTAATTCTCAGTCCCTCTCTGGGACGTTCCAGATTCCTTTCGTTTGATTTGGACCAAGAAATCCCCAAGTTTGCTTTGCCGTAGCTTTAGAATGGAAGTTGTGTCGCCTTAACTCACTACCTTCGATGACATTCTGGCATTGCGTGAGTGCACACGTACAGTCAAGACAGGCGGCGGGTTCGTGCGGGAGATTTCTTAGGGTTGTTTTATGTTCTTTTAGTAACTGTAGAATATTAGAAAAACGGGCTTCTGGTCGGTGCCATCTTCAGATCTTGTGCATACTGCAAGTGTTTCGCTCGCTTTCTGATGCCATGACCACGCGCGTGCTAGGCTGTGATGCTCTCATGCTGGAATGTGATTTTGTAATCATTGGGTGTTTGACTTTAAAGGGTTTTTGACTTTAATTCGAGCGAATTTTATTTAAAAAAAGAGTTAGACGGGTGGCGCCTTCACAATATATTTATCAGGCTCAGTAGACATTGGATGAACGGATAATTGTCATTGTAAGTTTTCTAATTAATTAGCTTTGTTAAATAACTTTTAAATATTTGTTTTAGGCGTCATCTTGCAATTCCACTATTGACTGCAATTACTATTGGAGGCCAGGTCAATTAAAATAATTTTAGAAAATATAATAGTTCTATAGATAGTAATTGATTCCTTTTTGACGTTTTTTACCGCGATTTTAAAAAATTGTGCACAGAAAGAGCTTTGCAAGCTGTAAGGTTAGGCGACGCCATGGGGTGTTTCGTTTTGTCTATTTTGTTAGCGTCCGCCGTAAGTGCGCCTTGGGGCGAGGTGTGTTGGACACCCCCAGAGGGTCTAGGCCAGTGTTGGACAAAATACTTGATAAAAGTATTTAAGTTAAGTTACTAAATACCTGCCTCATAAAGTATTTAAAATACTACTCAAGTTACTTTCACTGTAAAGTATCTTGAGTAGAGTACAAATACTTAGAAATGTATTTCAGTTACTTTTGAAGATACTTCCGCATTGCTTAATTTGTATCGACGTCATTGACAACGACAGTTATGCAGCTACGCAAATCGGGGTTACCAGAATGGTTTATTAGAACGCAACAACACAAAACGGAAAAAAGTATCGTAGGGCTATTTTATGCAGTCCGACTATAAAGAGCAAAATATTGTCACGAATGATAAGTGATGAGGCGGCGAATAACTGAAGAAACTAAACGTTTAATGGGGCGAACTTGTTCCCAAAACAGAATAAAGGCTAGCGTCGCAGGCGTCGATGTCGGCGAAACAGCAGGATCGACCGCTGGGGCGAGAGTCTGACTCCGGACCGCCACTCGGAGCACCTTTTGTACCCGCGTGGGTTTCTGGAACGTTCGGCCTAGAAAGTTCGGCGCGTAGAACAGACGACAACTCGATCAGACGACGAAATTCTCGAGCTTACCAGAATGTCAAGTTGAAAGAATAAATAAAAGAGAAGTCCGCTTTCTGGTATCGAATCCGGAGCCTCCGCGCGAGAGCCTCCGCACGAGAGCCAAGCGCGGTAACCATTCGGCCACGCGCTCGCTGGGCAACGCGCGTGGCAATATCACTGATAGATGTTACAAAACATTTCTGGGGCAACAAGAAAGAGGTCGCTTTAGCTATTGGGGAGGAGATCAGACAGTTGCGCCCCAAGCGGTTAGCTTTAGAACTAGATGGATGGGGACAATAAATACAATGGCTCAGCGCTCGGCCGACATAACCGAACGCGGCGTCAGCGTTCGGCTGGAGTTCGTGTTCTCCGGTGAGGGTGGGAGGGGCTCCTTTGTTACCACTCCGGCCTGCATGAACAATGCAGCATGCATGGTGCCCAGCTCAGCACAAAAGCCCAAGTGGGCCAAGTTCGCATCCTCTGAGGACTGCTTTCGGGGGAGATCCGGCACTTAACGTCACTTCACTAATTGTTGGTATTTTTTTCATTACACTGTGCTTCGCGCTCTATTAAAAAAGATGACACGAACATGCCCACAAGGCATGTGGGCAGGCCTTGTGTTGGGTAAACACCGAGGTGTGGGGTGACAAACGGGTCAGAGCGCTTCGCCAATAGTGACATCGCTGAATATCACATCCTGCGGCGCACCTTAGACGCATCGTTTAACTACAATCCATATTCACTATAAACGAACTTGGGACACGGATACGAGTGAATGGATAACAAAGAGAACCCACATAATAGCCACGGCAGTGGTCGCACCTTCCTTAAGTAGGTTGCGTTCAAAAAGGTACTCGACGTTGGGGGACGCTTTGTTGGCATTTTGAGAGCTCATCCAGCTCCTAGTTCGTTTCCTGTACTGTTCCCTGCTTATCAATATTCCTTTACAGACAGTGTTCGCAAGAGCAATAAGTGCCGGACTAACTACACAAAAAAAACAAGAAAAAAACCTCGACTTTTTGCTTTAACGGGGTCAAATATACAAGAAGCAAAACAAAAATGTCAACTTTTTGGTTTGTGTCCACTTCTCATTTTCTTCTATTTGTTATTTTCTTGACTCTCAAGTCTGCCTTGTTCTCGTAGGTCATTTCCCGGTCTGCTTGCGCCTCAGGGTGCCATCTTTACTTCCGTAAAACCACACCTTTTGTTTGAGGATTTTTTGGGGGGAAACTCTAAAGAAACAAAAGGCGCCTTCGGGAAGGCGAGGGAGAACCTTCATTTTACGAACTTTGGGCTGAAATATGAGTCACAGTCGGCAAAAAACGATATTTTCACGAGCTGAGTTAAAGTCGCCGTAGCTAATCGGAGCTAGCAACAGGATTCGGTTGCTCGAAAGAAGGTTCAAGTTTGCTCGTGCCACGCCAACGCCACTTCATACCGAAAAACTCAAAAAATGGCGGAATGTCAAAAAATGTATTTAAGATAATGAGTACAAGATACTCGAAATTGTAATTAAGATAGAGTATTAAATACTCTACATCAGAGGTATTTGCAAGATACCAAGATACTCCGAAAAGTATTTAAGATACAGTATCTTGAGTAGAGTATTTGAGATAGGCACAAGTCTGGTCTGGGGCCAACCTCGTCGACGGAAAACGCGTCGCCGGCACATGCGTCGAATAGGCCAATTCGTCATAGGGCAACTCGTCGAAGGAAAGCTCGTGGAAGAGGCCAACGGGTTGCCCGCTGTTTCAAGGCCATATTATGTAATTTTTGTGTTGAAATTTTAAAGAAATCCTGCCCTGTAGTAATGCGTAATATCGCCGCACGGTACGAGACCTTCTGAGTGCTCCTTCTCGTCAACGAGAACAACCTGCAGCTTTCGCCGCTTTCACGGGGCAGTGGGGGACGATCACTGCTGTCGCGCGTATATCACAGGGCGCGTGTTAACCTACCCGGTACACCCGTTCACGCCGCTCCGCGGCGACAGTCAGCGGCGGCTCATAACAGTAATGCTAACCCACCTGGCCCACCAGTCGCGCCGTTTCACGGCGACAATAGACTAAACACAAATATGTGTTTGGACTAGGGCGCTGTCCCTAGTCCAAACTCAAATAAAAATGTAGGTTAAAAGAAAACAAGGAACCACAAACTTTTACCTCGAATCGTCATTAAACCCATTCGACGAATCGCCCTTCGACAAATTGCCCCTTTCGACAAGTTGCCCTTCGACAAATTGCCCTATTACGAATTGGCCGATTCGACGAATTGGCCGTCGACAAGTTGTGCCGTCGACGAGTTGGCTTTAGACTTGGACGAGTTAGCTGGATCCACCCCCCCCCCCCCCCGCAAAGGTGGACAGCGTGCGCGAGGAGTGTTTTACTTTTGTTTGTGATGCGGAGGCGGCTGCAAGTCGGCGCATTCTCCGTGGCCGATCGGGTTTCGACCGAGGAGTTCGCTGTGGCGCCGCGAAGTTGACGACCGCCACTGATAAAGCGCGATCCATACCAACGCGTTTTTGCGCGCGTAGGTCGTGCGCTTCCCGGAAATTCCGTATTTCCCGACGTTTTTGCTGTTTCCGGTGTGCTTTCTTAGTCACGACTCAGAACCATGAGCGTTGGTTAGAACGTGCGCCTTTGGGCGCGCGGAGAGCATCTATGCCAGACGACGAAAGAAAGCGGAGCTGGAACTAGTGCCCTCCACCGATTGGCCGGGAGAGGAGCGCTCTACTACGTCACAGCGCGTTTTTGTGTGCGTTCAGAAAAAGTTGAAATCACTTTCTTATGCGCACCCGGAAGGTGCATAAGAAAGTTGGATGATTTCGGGCGGAAGGAGGAAGGTAGGCGTCGCTATTCTTTCTCTACAAGATTTTCGAAGACTATTAAGCCGTCACTCGAAATTCACACAAAAACAGCTTCGCGGTTAGTTGCGGTGGCCCGATCGTTGGCGTGCTTCGACCGCTTCGGTGGCTGGAACGGCTAAGGCATCCTGACGTCAACCTCCGCCGCAGCTTCGCTCATCCCGAGACAGACTACGTCACAACTGCGCCGGATGTGACGTGCCCACCGCTGGCTGCTCTCTAAGTGCTTTCCAGAGTGGGCCGTTTATAACGAAAAACACAGCCATCAGGCTCAAAATACAAACGTGCGATTGTCATTTACGGATATTGTGGATCATATTCAGCCTACTTCTCAACACGATGGGTATGTTTCAAATTTCATTGAAGTATGCCTTTAAGAAAGCATTTTGATGGTGTATGGTGTGTCGGTCGGGTGGTGCACGAAAGCACCCGATGTCAAACGCCCCGTCCTTTTGCCCCGCTTTCAAGAGCCCCAGTTTCAGAAGCCCGGCCATGGCGCGAATCCCCTGTGTCAGATGGCCGGGTCCTCAACGTAACAACGGAGCATTTCGCTTTTAACTAAGACACAGTAAGTGTGCACGCGAGCTTCTGTAACGTATTCATGCTGTAGCCGGGACTCAAGTAAGGAGTAACTCGATAAAACTTCCCACTCTTCAGGCGTGCACTAAACAATTCACGCCTTGCGACGCTAGAAGTAAAAATAAGCAAAACAATAGCAGTCACTGGCAAAACATTTGAAGTTACAGCTATTATCAGTAAGCATTGAACCGAAGCTTTCGTTGACTCTGAAGCACGCGCGGATTCACAGTTCCGACGAAGTGGGTTCTGTCAAAACTGTTTAACCGCATACTCATGGCGCCATACTTATCCCAACACCAAAAACCAGTTTCATTTTTCTTACGTCGTTTAAAAAAAACATGTGTACTCATGTAGGTAGATAAAGTCTAGTATAATTCTGCGTCCGAGAATGCCTCTGTGACAGAGGAATGCATCGCTGGTGATGCAGATTTATCTAATTGGCCGCTTGTACGTCATCCTAAGTTTTTCGGCAGTTCAAGTCAACCTTATTTTGTTGTTTCTTTCACTAAAATACCTTTAGTAGACCCCAAACATGGGACATGGAACATGGAACAATGCTCGTTGAAGCGCGAAGAGGGTGGAACGGGGTAGTGAGGATGGGGCTTTTGGCACGTGGGGACTACGGGACGGGGTAACTGAACGCGGGTTTTTTGAAACGTGGGGCTAATGACGCGGGGCTTTTGCGACAGGGATTCTGCACGCGGGGCAATCGTGCTACACCCGGTGTCTCTCCATGTCATTTATCTCCTTTTTCATTACGTGATCTATTTTCCTATGTTGCTATGTACTCTGCATGTGTTCTATTTGTAGTGCATACTCCTGCCGTGGCCTCTTACTTGGCTGGCAGGTTTGTAAAATAAAAATGTGACTTTGATCTTGTTCTTTTTAGCGTCCTCTGTGCTTGTGCATTTTCAAGGAGATTTTTCTCTTGCAATCGCTTGTTTTGCATTGTTTTCTGGATGAGATTTGAATTTGTTTTTACCTCAATCCCTTTTACTGAAATAACCTGCAATTGCTTGACTCTTCTCTTATATTTGATGTAGACTCTAGAGGCACTCTATACATCTACTAAAATTTATATGTATGAATACTGAAATTCTGAATAGAGAGCTTTCAGGTCTTCATTAAAGTTGTGTAAAAATGAAATTCGTAAGCACTCGATTAGGTGCTGAAACCGAACGCAGGTTCCCAAATCTGCGCTAGGTTTCTAGCCCTCGGACGCTAGCCCAGGAGTCTAAAAGCAGCGTGAATCGTAATTAAACCTCACATTAGTGTTTTTTTTTTTTTTAGTATGAACGAATAACAGAAAATACATAGACACTCTGATAAAATTACGGAGTACAAAAACTAAATGAAAACGGATTTTTCACTTCTAAAAACGGGTTCATCACATGAAATAAAGAGAAGAGTATTTATTACGCTCGGAAGAGTAGCGGCACCGCGTAGCCCCGTAGCCCGTACCGGAAGGCCTGCGGTGTCGCGAATTCTTGCAGCATGCACACAATACACACATACATAAATACGTAGCGATTTGTATCATTAATAGTGGTGCAGTCAGCTTAAAAATGCTAGCTTAGCGTCAACCACATCAACGCTTCCCCCGATTACAAAGAAAAAAAAGTATTTCGCGTTCTAGGCCGCCTAATGTTTTTAGCGCCCATAGGCCAAACCCCCGAAAGCTCGCCAAGGACCAGGCTTGTACAAGATACTCACTAAAAGTATTTAAGTTAAGTTACTGAGTACCACGAAAAATAGGAACTGAGTAGAGTACTAAATACTCAAATTTAATTGTAAAGTAATTGAGTAAAGTACAAAATACTCCAAAAAAGTAACTCGTTACTTTCAAGATACTCTCAAGTTACAATTTTCTCTGCAATTCATTGTCAAGCACGACCGAAGTCAGAAAAAATTCTTCCTCCCAGCTACTATATCGAATCTCCTGAAAATCTCTTAGCAAGACTTCGGGCTGCCACTCAGGCTTCTAGGAGGTCCCAAGTAACTACGAATGAAATAAAATAAAAAACGTTTTTCTTTTATACCTTTGCTATGGCGAGGACATAGGCGAGGGCAGCGCGGGGCCCGTTCGCCTGTGCAGGAGTTTCTACACAGAGGCTCGCCTCCGACGCTCCCCTTGTGTCGGGTGTTCATTTCCGCTTCCCCCGTCAGTGCACTGGCGGTGCCGTGCAGTCGGGGGTCGGGGAGTCCAGGCCAGGGGAGAGCGGGCACCACCGTGGTGGGTGCCACGGTCATTCGTGCCCCCGAAGATAATAGCGAGTTTTAGTAGACCGTGTTTCCCCCTCCGCTAAGCCCCTCGGCTGCCCGGAACTCTACAGCCAAGGCCATCGGCACGCAGGTGCAGTGGCGATTTCTTCGTAGCGGAGGGTTAGCGAAGGGGGAAACACGGTCTACTAAAACTCGCTAACGCTGCGTACGCCGCAAGCGATGGGCCACCGGATTGGAGCTGTGTAGTCGCGTCTTACGAGTCTTGTGTGCGAAGAGAGCCTAGTGAAACGAACGAGCGGTGTGTGCGACTGCGTGCGGATGCAGAGACATTTCTGAAGCTGGAAGGCTTTCTTTTATATGCTGTTACTCCATAACATAGAAAAATAAACTCCGGTTTACTGTCGACTCTTACCAGACACTTGTAGAACCCACCCTCTATCCTACACAATTGCCCTCCCTCTGGCTTGAATAGCCTTGTACACATCTTATGCTTTCACCCGCATGCCCTTCTGCTTCGGAATCGCTGTTGCTCTTGGGCCTGGCCACAAACAAATTGTAAGAAAAATGTGCTTTGACGTTTTGCCCAGTTAGAAGACACGACACACGTCCTCTCGGCTTGAGGCTGCGACATCTGCTTCTCCGTGTCACCTGTTTCAGCAGAAGCACGGAAGTGGACTGTATACCTGGCACGAAATGTATCTGCAATGGCAGGCGCCGAGACAAAATAACTGGAGCTCAGTATTTTCCAAGCTTCTCGCCCCTAAAGAAAATAAAAAAAATAGAAAATAACTTAAAAGTAACTTTAAAATGAGTACAAGTTACTTGAAAAAGTATTTAAGCTAGAAGACTAAATACTGACGTTCGAAAGTATTTGCAAGATACCAAGTTAATCACAAAAGTATTTAAGATACAGTAACTTGAGTAGAGTATTTAAGTTACGTACAAGTCTGCACATATTAAGAAGAAGTAGTGAATCATTTGAAATCGTGGAGAGTACAATTGCAATTCGCCGGTTTAATATGATGATTAAAAACAAGCCGAAGGGTGGACAGGCACTCAGGAGACACTGACCGATAATGCAACTCTGTAGGGACGATTATCCAAAGCACTTTCGGTATCCACGGTTGGACGAACAGATCGGGAGCGGCTTCAGGACAGTCTGATGCCAATGCGGGCTCTAAATGAGGTCATTGTCATACTTATTTGACGAGAAAAGTGCACACAATCGGCGCGTCCCGCCCGCTCCACCTGACCGAGACGTTGAGACGCTTGGGAACATCCAGAGGTCGCCTCCGTCGCAAACCGGAAGTTGGAGGTGGGGTAAGGTGTTTTTTTGGAGGAAAAGGGCAGAGAACGCGCCAGTTTTCCCAGATACACGGGCTTTAGATGAATGCAGAGCACTGATCTCAATGACAATTGCTGGATCGCGCTTCCCGCTCCCGCAAATGAAGCCACCGGACGCAACCTTGCTGGGCTACGATTTCCAGTTTTGCTATCCTTTTGCTGCGGTTTTCCAGCGTGCTGTAGACACGTTTTCTACTCGTTCGTCGTCATTCGCCGAATAAGTTTTTTAAGACTCTGTGTACCGTTGAGACTTGCCAGTGTCAACACGTGGAAAATTTTACGAAAGCGCAGTGCATCAGGAAAGAGCCACAACTTGTCGAAAGCAAGTTTCGCCGATCTCTCAGCGGGATCAAAGCTTCCTTGGCACGCCGAAGTACTGTGTCTCTGTGCCTTCGCACGCTTGGATACAGATCAAGAATCTACACCGCACCAAAGTTCTGAAGGTGTGTCGCGCGTAGACGCGCACACACGCATGAACACACACACACACACACAGACACACACAGACACACACACACACACACGATATATATATCGGCCACCAAGTTCTGGATCGTCCAGCTGTTTCGGTGAGTTGCTATCAATAAAAAGGGGGAAGGGGGTGATCTGTACGTGCTCTTATGCACTATTAACCATGGCTATGTTCCAAATCTACCCTAATGGATTATGTGGGAGCACGAATAGAGTAACGCTGTGGAGCAAGGAGGGTTTTCGAAGGCAAAAGTACAAGACGGCGAGAATGAAAGTCTTTGAAGCGCGGCCGATATGGTCGTGTGCAATCTGTTGACCAATTACAATTAGGCGAGCCGCGCTCAAACGTCAAGTTCAATTAAGTAGGTTGATAATGAGCCAGCACTGATCAGTAATGAGGAGCTGTTGTGCGCGCGGTATTCTCTGAATCGTCTAAGGACGAAAAAAAGACGTACCTTCCCCTCCTCTTCCGTCGCTAGTGGACGCTGGATTAAGCTCGTTTCTGGACCGCGAGGGCAGCAAGTATACAGTCGTCACAGTAAAGTAAGACACTGATCCAGAGGCACATACGGCTTCACGCCCATTGCACTTGCAAAACACATTCACACGGCATCGATTCTTGGTCGGTATCCAAGCGTGCGAAGACACAGCACTTCGGCGTGCCAAGGAAGCTTTGAACACGCCGCCAGACCGGCGAACCTTGGTTTCGACAAGTTATGCCTTTTTCCTGCGACACTGCGCTTTTGTAAAATTTTCCGAGTTCACAACGGCAAGTCTCAACGGTACACAGAGTCTTAAAAAACTTCTTCAGCGAATGCCAACGAACCAGTAGAAAACATGTCTATAGCACGCTGGAAAACCGCAGCAAAAGGCTAGCAAAACCGCAAATCGTATCCCAGCAAGGTTGCCGTCCGGTGGCTTCACTCGCGCTGCAGCGAACAAGCGGGGAAGCGCGATCCAGCAATGCGCCTTTTCCGGGGTTTTCACGGCGCATGCGCGGCACCAGCAGACAGGAGTCCGCCATTTTTGGCGGCGTGGTACGTCCGGCTCGGGGCTGCAGGAGGCAGCGGTGGTCGCGCGTTTTAAAGCTCTCCGACAGGCCCTAGCGCCGTTTCGTTGTTGGCTGCAGCAACGACAGCAAGCATTGTCGCGGTTTAAGCTTCTTTGGGTTTCCTTCTGCTAGCCTGCACTCGACGAAGCGGCAGCTCCAGATTCGGGCGATCCAGCGATACAATGCGGACGGCTCGTAAAGGCAGCCTTCAAAGCACTCCCGCGTTTGCAGTTGCCACTTCAAGAAGGTTCGTTTTTGTTCCTTCATTTTTTACTTGTGTGTGAATACAAGTCAGCAGATTGGTTAGGTATGCTGTCGTGTCGCTTATGTGCCACGCAGAGCGAGCGCCTCGGAGTTGGCGTTTTTGTGATGGTGCGTTTCCCTGGCACACCTTTTTGTTTACCAATGTGACGGTCTCGCGTTGCTACGCAAACTGCCTGTCTGCTTTTTGGTTGTTGTAAACATTGGAATAACCCAAATATTTCGAATATTTAGAAATCATTGAGGTAAAGTGGCTACGCTGCACCGCTTGTTGCTACGTGCACAGCCAGAAAGTGAAATGGGAGCAGATCTATCGCTACCACGACCGCAACTGCTGGTCTTGTGGTTAAATAAGACAGAGCAAACAATCATCTTGATGTGTTGTCCTCGTGTATGTATCGATTAAACAAAAAATAAATTTGCAACATTGCCTACAGGCGCTAAACTAAAAATAAAGAAAAGAAGAAAAAAAAACAGGTGTGGCCGATTTTCTGTTTTTTCTTCAGGACCTACAGCTGTAGCCTGAAGTGGGGTCACATCAATGACCAGGCTCGCTCAGAAATCGGTGGCTGCACGTATTAATCTTAGATATTTATTAAACATGTACTTTAGTGGTGAATTTGACCTTGTGAAATTTCGAAGTGGTGATTTTTACCAGTAAAAAACGAGACCAACAAACTCGCCAGGGTCAGCGCCGCTCGCAAACGACATTTAGTACAGTCGCGGAACAAGTCCGCCGTTGACCCGGCCAAGTTTGTTGGTCTCATTTTAGAATAGAAATGGAGCTACGCGTTGAAATTTCAGAAGGTGAAATCCACCACTAAAATACACCTTTGATGAGAATTACATTGGTACGTTCAGGCGCCGGTGTTTTTCGGACGGTTTAGAGTAAGCTTTCACATTTATGAGAATGCATCTTGCCAAATAAAACTTTAGAGCAAATTAAAGAAGTAGCTTTCAATTAAAAAAAAAAAGGGCTTTCCTTAACTGTAACTTGGTCTCGAATATTTTCTGAATTTACTGCCGGTAGGCTAATTTTCGCATATGACATGAATCCTAGCTTAATGTAACAATTTGTACTTTCTCATAGGTCGAAGAGAGCTTCAACTGTGTCGTCAGTCCCAACGGGCGCCACGGCGAAGTCAGTCGTCCATTCATTCGGGAAAAAAAATGTACAAATTGACGAAGTCGTCCGTAGTTAACGCATGAATTGAAAACAAATCTGCTTGTCGATTGTGTTGGATAGAGGAAAAACAAACGCTGAGCAGTTAGCGCATTTCCCGACCGCGTTCAGACAGCCAACATAGCTTGGAGAGGGAAGAACCGGAAGCAAGGCAGGCCACCTAAAACGCCTCTCTCCTGCTTGCCGATAGATGGCGCCCAACATTTGCAGAAAAGGCCCATTGTCATTGAGATGAGGATGGGGGGATAGATTAATACTGCTGGCTCCTTTGAATCGGGCATTGGCTTGCGCCACCTGGCCAGTGTTCTACGGCGAACGGGCTGCCCTAGCGACTCGTGCTCGTCCGCTTCCCTTTCTCCACTTTTTTTCTTCTATCCCTTTTTATCTATTTTATTTTTTCATGCATAAAGACACGGAAGCAGATTTTTCGAGTGATTTTCATTTTTTATTTTTTATTTTCGGTGAACATGGTAACATAGAAATGATTGCACTGAATTATTTACATACCACAAGGTCCAGCAATTGAACACAAACATAAAAATTATTACACTGCTTTATATAGCATAAACATATTTACACAGGCCACACGACATAGTAAGACAGAAAACTAGCCCTGTGGTCCCTATAAATCCAGACCCTTGCAAATAAATCTTAAAAAACACGAAGGGGGTTAATTAGGCGGTGCATTTATTTGTAAATATCAAAACGCCGAACTTAATTAAAAGTTACATACAAGGACGACACTTTCTGCTGGCCAAAAGGGAGCTATCTTTTTTTTCTGCCGTTGCAAAAAATAACCATTCTTCTCAGTCATGTTTGATCAACAAAAGAAAAAAAAGGGGAAGGAAGAAAGGCGAAATCAGTCTTATCTCAAGCTCTAGTTCTGCCCAGCCAAATGCCAAAAGTGTAAAAGGTAAAGTTAAGGCACGGCATTGTTTTTCAAGCGCTTCTTGTTTATAAATGCGTCCGCCGCAAAATGAGCTGACAAGAGATAGCGCCCTTTTGTTTTCTTGTGATCTTTTGGCAAATTGGCGTACGATGCCCATCTCTCGTACCTTCAATAAATAATAATAACATACTAAGAACTTGCGTTCACCAGACTTCGCAGCAGCGAACTAAATAACTTTCGAACCGAACCCATACCTGTGATCTGTAGGGAACAGCATCTAAGAAACACTGGGAGTCGTATTAAAAATTGCCGCACCATCTCGCAGAGCAGTACCTTCCAGGCATGATTCACACTTCGTCTGTGACCAGACGCACCACCGTGACCTTCTTCACACAAACCAAAACTAGCGGACCGACACTGCCGACCCGTCACTGCCGTCACCGCCGTCACCGCACAATCAGCAGAACTCCGGAGACTCCGGGGCATCCGAAACCGACGAGACAATAGCGAGTTTTCGTAGACGGTTTCTGCAGTCCCGCAACGCTCTCCGCTACCCGCTACGATACCAGGAACTCTACAGTTAAGGCCATCGGCGCGCAGGCCCAGTAGCGGCTTCTTCGTAGCGGAGGGCTTAGCGGAAGGGGAAACGCGGTCTACGAAAACTCTTTAATGACCGTTGCTCCCGTAATGCATCACCCTCGCTTCGCAGTACGGAAAGGCGACAAAACGACACGTTTTGCGGCGGCCACTATGTAGGTGTAATTACATATGCACGACGGTGCCAGCCTCTACGGTATTTCTCCGAACGCCGGGAGCAGCGTTTGCCTGGCTAGGTGGCGTAAGCTACCGCCCGTTATAAAGCATACTATCGATATTCATCGATCCATCCATCCAGCGGACGGAGTCGGGCGGACACGTCACTCTGGGTACGGCGAAGAGCGAAGAAAATTATAGTTCGCTGGTTTCGAAGCGAAATTTCCTTATTACACCTTTCACACCATTAACATTTTGCGTCTTTGTCAAAATGCAATGCACAACGTGCTCAAAACTAGGTATAATGATAACGATCGTAATCTCCATTGGTCCAGAAAAAGAAGTAAAACGCAAGGGAAGAGTCAGCCTGATTTTTATTGCCGTGAGATCAGTAGGCTGTATTGTAACCTTGAACTAGATATAGATGTTAACTGACACCTATTACACAATATTGTAATATGTGTTGTGTGCCTATATTGTATTCCATTCCATGTCGATTAGTGGACCCAAGAAAAACTGATGTGCCCCAAAAAAAGTATATTAGCACAATCAAAATGTGAACACCTGACTGCGGTGCGGAAAAATTAAGAAACTTCAAGTCGAAGAAAAAGGCAATAGTTCTCATACAGTTGCCTTTTTCTTCGACCTGAACGTTTCTTAATTTATCCTCACCAGTCTCAGGTGTTACGTTATGATTAGGGCTCCGTGTTTTCGGATAAATCCGAAAAACTTCGAAGAACACCCGCCGGTAAATTTTTGGTCAATTCGGATTTATCCGATAAACTCCGAATATTGTATGTGTCAATGCAACCCCTCGCCACCCCTCCCCTCCCCTCCTTCCCTCCTTATCCTCCCTCCTCCTCCTCCCCCCCCCCCGGCAAAAAGAAAAGTAAAAGACTGTTTTGTTTTTTTAGAGATTGATCAGCACAGAGCCAATGGTCCTGGGGAATTTCCACCATAATTATCTTTCAAATCTCGGACCGTTGTCAAAAGGGGTTTTGCTGCTTGTCTTTCAAGATTGATTCAAGGCAACAGGTCGTTCGTTGTACATTCGGGTAACGACAAAAGCCGCTCTTTTGGTTTTTAGTTTGGCCCATGAGATTCGTGATTTAGATAAAGGCAAGGGTATGTTTTAGTAACAGTTAAAGCTAGGATCATAGGGATTGTATAAAATTGGGAAGAGTGGCAGTTCACACTTTGTATTACCTCCTAATCACCCACTTCGCGCGGCCGCGGGCTAGATTGGTGGAATTAGATTGGATGACTACGAGCTTCCTAACGACTACCTCCAGGAGTTTATTGGAACTAAGGTATCGGCGTTTATCGAAGCGCCACTTGTGTGTGACTTTTGTCATGGATAAATTAGTATTGCCAATGGCAATGGCACCAACGCCAAATTCAACTGCATATAATTCAATTGATACGAGCGCGTTTTATGTAGAGCGCAGCTCTTAGGCGCCTGTTTCCGGCTTGAGCGGCGTCGCTGTCGCCGTCGGCGTCGCTGTCGGCGTAAGTGCGCAGTGCATGATGGGTAATTTTCCCCACTAAATTTAGCGGAAAATTTTCCCCGCTAAATCTAGCGGAAAATTTTCCCTGCTAAATATAGCGGAGAAATTTCCCCGCTAGACCCAATGAAATTTTCCCCGCTAAATCTAGCAGGAAAATTTTCCCCGCTCAGTTTAGCAGAAATTTTCCCGCCAAATCTAGCGGAAAATTTTCTCCGCCCCCACCCTCAAAGTCACGTGACCCCCAGGCCACCTGACCCCCCCCCCCGTGCCTTTCCCTCCCTCAAGAGCTGCGCTCTAATTCGGCGTTACAGGGAGTTGTAAACGGCTTTAATTTTTTTTATCTGGCATATGTTTACATTCAGTTATTATTTATTTTTTATTTTGAATAGGAAACAGCGAAATGAAACTCTGAATTTCGGAGAATGGAGATTTAAAAAAATATAAACTCCGAGAAACTCCGAATCTTCGGCAAAAAATAAACTCCGACAAACACCCTCCGAATTTGACGAAAAATAAACTCCGAAAACACGGAGCCCTAGTTATGATTAATATTACCAGCTCGCCTGCACACTCACTGTATTTCGTGTTTTATCATGACGTATTCCGTTATATTTTTCTTACTTCTAGGAGTAACCACAAAAACATCACCCAAATTCTTTACATTTTCAAAATATTTACTTTGAGCACGTGTAGCGCACTTTATTTCTAGCGTACAACATTTAATCTATATAATCAGTGGAAAAAATATGTAACTTGTTTGATATCATGATTATCATAGAACTTGTGAATGGGACACACGAGACAACTTTTCAGGTCGTTGCCAGCTATCACCAAAGAAGCGGAGCTTCTTTTCTGAACCTATGAACAGCTTAATTACACTCAACCTAATAAACACTATTTCGACAGTGCTCTGAAAAACTACTATTACAGCAGGATAGAGAGGGAGGATGTGAGAGCAGAAAATCGTGCGACACAAAAAACCGGACTAAGTTAAATTGCAGTTGGCGTCTTTAATTTTAGAAACTCCCCCAAAACAGATTCTTTTTTTTAATTTATTTATTAAGATTTTGACACCAAATTTAGGCCAATTGTCATTTTTGACCTCTCCATGTCCTACTTTAATGCAATGTGCTTTTGTTCGGAGGGTCACGTTATTTCTTTCAAATTTCATACGCTCATTTGACTGTATTCAACATTGTTCGGCATGTCTTTTTTTTTTCGTGGGATGTATTCAGAATTTTTTTAGATAAAATGCTATTATTGCCAAAAATTTCTAAACTAGTGCTCTATAGCTACATTGATCACAAACTCAATATTCTATGCCGCTAAAGTTCGACTCTTCCATGAACTGTCATATTCTTCATCTCTTTTTTTTAATTGTTGACTTTCTTCGGTAGTTCAGGATTTGCACCCAGAGCTAGCAAAACGGAGAGGTGTTCTCGACATTGAACTTCGCTTCCTAAAAAGTGCACGAGTCTGGAAAATGATCCTTCGGACCTGTTGAGAAGTTCCCCCGAAACGTTTGGGTGTGAGGGAATTCGTTGTTTGCGTTGACGTCGAGCTTGACGCGTCTCGGTATGTTGTCGCATTTTCGGCTCCTTAATTTCATGACTAACTTCCTGCTGAAGTCCAGGAGCAGGTCCTTTGGAAGAGCACGTTGAACGATGGGAAACAACAGTGCACCGAACATCTCTTACGGATTTTTCTGATGTATTCAGACCTCTGATGTTCGAAAGCACCGTATCGCAAAGACGACGGACATAATGAACATCCAAGAAAAAACGCACTGGCTCGATGTCGATCACCCTTTTTAGATAGGCCTGTAGTAGCAGTTTTTGATTCCCGAATCGTTGCCTCAGCAGACTTACCGCGTCTTCGTAGCATCGTGAGGTCGACGTTAGTTTGGCAATAACTTCTTCAGCATCTTCAGTCAGGGCTGCTTTCAGGTAGTTGAATTTGTCAACTTCTGTCAGTTAGATGTTTTATCGCACAAGTCCATTGAATTGCTTCCAGAATTCTTACCGTGTAATGACGAGTCCTTTGAAATTCATCATCTCAAGCTTAGGTAGTCCTAATGGTACCATCGACGTCTATCCGGCATTTTTTCTCACTGACGATCGCTGGGCTCTAATGGTTAAATAAGTTGGTCCTACTTCTTTCTTTTTTTCAGTCTTGAGACACAAGTGTTTATTTGGTTGTTGTACTTGTATACTTCAGCGAATGCCACCTCACTGTCTTGATGAGGAACTAAGGGCTTGATCTCCTTGTTTACGGTGTTCAGCTCTATTAGGTTCCAACAGTCGGAGAAGTAGAACGTTGCGTCTTCTTATGTTAGTTGATCGAGTCATTCATTACATTCGTTCAGCAGACACGTCACTTGTGAGGCGTTGCGTTTCTTGGTGTAGTCTATTGCTCAATCGTCTCTCTGCAAATTAGGCGTTCTTGAGAGGTTCGCTCGAAGCTTAATTCACTCCGGGTTTCGGCACCAATAAAGGTTGCGATTGGAGGGGACATCGTGCGGAAGATTTGTAGAATATTTAAAACTTAGTCATAAAAATAAAACACACAAAAAGAACCGGGTACTCTTACACTGTGTAGATGCCATGAACACCTTCCAGATAAGAGGGGCCGTCGTACTGAATTTACAACGAAACCCTAAGGAGGCGAACGCAGTGCACGGATTGGATACGAGCGTTGCGTCAGTGTTCGGCTGGGACTCGGGTCCACGCTGATTGGACACGAGTCTCGGCCGAGCGCTGACGCAACACCCGTGTCCAATATCTGCCCCGCGTTCGCGCCCATGGGGCAATGTTAGAAATTCAGCTTCTTACCTAGGTGGTATTCCTTGAGCCATTTTCTATGCAAGCTATTCAGTACTCATCGTTTTCTTTACAGCGAAGTTGTTTATGGCTAGGGTTCCGTGGATTTTTCGTGTACGTCAACAGAAATCGCAGCTCCCTCTCTTTGTCGTCGTTCCAAGCGCTTGCGTGCCTAATTCCTTCCGTCTCCCGGGGTGCCGGTCACATCGCGAGTGTCCATTTTCCGCCGGGTGGCGGTCCCGTCGCGCGTCTAGCAACGCGAATACGAAGAGCAACGGCGGGAACGGCAACGAGACTGACTGTCAGCGACGGCGGCGGGCGAGGAACACCACCGTCTGTGTCGTGTACTAAACAGTTTCGCTGGTGGTCCACTTTCATAGCGTGGAATGGCTTGTATTTTTTTTTTTCAACCTTAGACTTTGTGAAAACGGGATAGGAAATTGGTTGTGCCGTTCTCCAGCTAGGCACGAGAGAGCAGAAAGGGGTGAGGAGTAAAAGGAATTATAAATATGGAAATAGGTTCGCCTCACACATGGTCCATAAGGCTACTATAGAACTGAATATTGCCATGCGCGTCGGCGAGCGAGCGCGTGCGTGGCCGAGTGGTTACCGTAGGGTGCCTCAATGTCCTTCTGTTTAAGGTGATGCCATCCTTTGTAGTACCCGATGCCGACAGCACGTGCTCACGGGTAAAATACAACTCACGGGTAAAATACAAAGAAATCAGCGAAAACAAAATGTCGCCATAGCACAGTCAGCGCCGGAAACGCGTGCAGGGACACGCTCTTCTGAACGAAAAAGAACAATAAACGTGTGGGACAGAATGGCCAGATGCCTCCACCCCACGGCGTAAGATAATACTCTTCAGGTGAGGACAGCGCGCTCCTCGCGACATGCCGATAAAGTTCGCTTTTCAATCTCTCTCTTTT
Organism: Ixodes ricinus; assembly: GCA_037355805.1. NCBI lineage: Eukaryota > Metazoa > Arthropoda > Arachnida > Ixodida > Ixodidae > Ixodes > Ixodes ricinus. The sequence continues at coordinate 24,544 of JAZHYW010004339.1, forward strand.
CTCTCTCTTACTATGATTTCAAGCGGCGCCGGCGGATGACTCGTCGGCCCGTGGGAACGGTGTAAGACGCAGGAGGCAGGCAGCAGTGCACAAGACGGCTCGTGCTGCCTCATGCTCCACACGCGCAGAGCTCCAGCGAGGTTGTCGCACCTGCAGAAAGACCACGGTGTACCGGGGTGTCATGGCAACGAGATAATTTTTTTCGCTCTCACACAGTTTCGCCGTTTGGCCGCCGACGACACTGTCAACCGCGGGCACGGTGGCCGCGGAAGGATGCAGCCTTCCGGATGCCCGTCGAACGAACGCTATCCGATTCCTCGCGCCGCGCATTCAGCCCCGCCGTGCCCTCACCTAAAGAGTGTATCTTACACCGTGCTCCACCCTAAGCAAAGCGCACATAAAGGCACCCTAGGTTACCGCGCTTGACTGTCGCATGGAAGGTGTAGGTTCGATTCCAGTCAGCGGAGTGCCCTTTATTCATTCTTTCAACTTGGAGTTCTCGCACGCTTGAGAACATTCTCCTCTGATCAAGCTCCGAATGTTCTACGCGCCGAATGTTCTAGGCTGAATGTTCCAGAGACACACGCGGGTACAAAAGGTGCTCCGCGTGGCGAACCGAAGTCAGTCTTGCTCTAGCGTTTGATCCTGCTGTTTCGCCACCATCGACGCTAGCCTTTTTTTTTCTATTTTGTTTTTTGGCACAAAGTGCGCCCCATTAAACGTTTGGTTTACTTCAGTTTTTGTTGCCTCATCACTTGTCATTCGTGACAGTATACACATCGGCGCGTACTTTTTCTTCTTTTACCTTTTCAGGGGTAGTACGGTTGCAACAGGCTGTGCTTGAACTAGTGTGAAACCGAGTGTAATATACCCATTGCTTATTATAATAATCCTTACAGCACGTGCCATGCTGCCCCGGAAGAGAGGAACCAGCGACACCCAGCGTGCGGGGTGCAGCGGTGCAGCCGAGGACAGAAGCGCGAATCACGCCCAATGCGACATCAGGCCCCGACAGAGGAAACGGCAAAGGGATGAATTTTCCCAATCCAGAAGAGTACGAAGACCCCGACATCAGGCCCCGACAGAGGAACTGGCAAAGGGATGAAATTTCCCAATCCGAAGAGGACGAAGACCCCGACATCAGGCCCCGACAGAGGAATTGGCGAAGGGATGAAATTTCCCAATCCGAAGAGGACGAAGACCCCGACATCAGGCCCCGACAGAGGAATTCGCAAAGGGATGAAATTTCCCAATCCGAAGAGGACGAAGACCCCGACATCAGGCCCCGACAGAGGAATTCGCAAGGGATGAAATTTCCCAATCCGAAGAGGACGAAGACCCCGACATCAGGCCCTGACAGAGGAATTGGCAAGGGATGATATTTCCCAATCCGAAGAGGA
>JAZHYW010004340.1:0-52623 GCA_037355805.1 Ixodes ricinus
GTTTAGTAGTGAACCTACGACACTTACGACATGTACGAATTATCTTCTTGGTTAACTGTCGTGCTCGAGGTATCCAGAATCGTTGTCTCAAAACAGTCATCGTACTAGTCACACCTTCATGAAGCAACTGGTTATGAGCATTCAGAACAATCAGTTCTGTAAAATGCTTGTCGTTCGGCAGAATGATAGGATGTTTCACTGCACTTGGAGCGTGCAGCTCATGTAACCTTCCTGTTACCCTGAGTATACGATGTTCGTCCAGAAAGGGGTGAAGATCAGCCAGGGGTGAGCTCTTTTCCACTTGATGGTCTCTGGTCAGTAAGCTGACTTCCCTTTCGAAGGCTTCGTTTTGAACTTGTTTTATCCAATATTGTTCCGCTGCGGCATAATCAGCAGCTTTCAAGTGTCCTTTTTTTCTTTCCCTATTTTCGCTCCTGCAATTGCTGACAAACCTGATAACCCAGGCTGTAACTTGAAGCAATCTAGACAGGCTACTGTACTTCGTCACATCAAGGATTGCCATCACTTCAGGACTTGTTGTTTGAAGGTATACTTTGGTGATGCAGTGCTCGTTGCTTTTGAGTTCCAAGTGAGTATCTGAAGTAGGTAGGTCTTTTGGCCATTCAACTGGATCTTGAACAAGCCAGCTGGGTCCTTTCCACCACATGGAGCTATCCCGCAGCGTTGCTGCTGATTCTCCTCTCGTGAGCAAGTCCGCAGGGTTACTGTTCCCAGGGCAGTGCCTCCAGTTTTCGGAAACACTTTGTGATTGGATTTCTAGTACGCGATGTTTTACGAAAGGCTTCCATCTTTCTACTGAGCCCTGAATCCAACTAAGTACCACGGTGGAATCCGTCCACATGGTATATCGAAAAGGGATGTCAGGGTACGTCTTGCGCAGGTAGTCTAGGAGTCTCGTTCCAACAATAGCTCCCATCAGTTCCAGACGCGGTAGCGTTAATGTTTTGATCGGCGCAACCCTTGATTTAGCTGTCACTAGAGCCGTTGAAACTTCTCCGCGTTGAGTTTTGATTCGCATGTAAGCACATGCTCCATAGGCTTGTGTACTTGCGTCGACAAAGATGTGCAGCTGTGTCTCTATGACTTCTGTCAGCCCATTCTTGAGGTGTCTTGGAACTAAAATACCGTAGAGCTGAAACAGCTCAGTACACCATTCTTCCCAGTCTCCTCTCTGGCGCTCCGGAAGCTCTTCATCCCATTTTAGTTTAAGCCTCCACAAACTCTGGAATAGAATCTTTGCTCGTATCGTGAATGGTGTAATCAATCCCATTGGATCGAAGACTCGTGACGCTGCTTGTAGCACATACCGTTTAGTGTCTCGTTTGTTTTGTAGAAATGAGATAAGACTATCCACTGAGAATTTGAAGCAATCGTTGACCTTGTCCCAAGTCATCCCCAATACTTTCGAGATCCTCGAGAATCTTCTGTCAGTGTCTTCTGCTATCACGTCTGTCTCTATTTCATCCATAATTTGTTGCAGTTCAGCATCGTTAGAAGACCATTTTCTTAGCGTCATGCCTGCATCCTTCATGATGATCTTGGAGGTTTTGTACAATTCGGTTGCTTCTTCCAGCGTATCCGCACCCACAAGAAGATCGTCCACGTAGAATGAGCTCTGCAATATTTTGGCAATGCTCTCTTGATCTCTATTGACGTTCTTCAGATGGTGCTGTATTGTTGCAGACAACATAAACGGACTCGACGTCGCTCCGAAAGGAACTCTTGTCATCCGCCATTCCTGAATGTTTTTAAATTTCATCTGGGAAAGAAGCTCGTCTTCAAACCACAGGAACCTGAATGCGTTGCGATCTTCCTTTTTCACTTCGATTTGTAGAAACGCTTTCTCGATGTCTGCAGTTAGTACAATCGGATGCGCTCTAAAGCGAAGAAGGATTTGAAGTATTTCTGGATTCAGGTTAGGACCTTTTTCGAGGAAGTGATTAAGCGGTTCGCACCCTTTTTCGTGAGATGAAGCGTCAAACACCACCCTCAACTTTGTAGTAACAGACTCTTCTTTGAGGATTTCTCGATGTGGCATGTAATATGTTCGTGTCTCATCTTGATCGTGCTGGCCGAGCGGTACCAGTTCCGCATGTCCCATCTTCATATACTGGCGTATTGCCTCGTCATAACGCCGAAGTAGATCGTCCTGGATCGAAATTCGTTTGATCAGGCGGTGTAGGCGAGTCAGAGCTATCTGTCGATTATCCTTCAACACCTCCACACAGTCTTCTTTCCAGGGCAATGCTACTTGGTACCTTTCACCAACCTTGACAATGCTCTTGTCAAAGCGCGATACTACACTCTGTTGAGTGTTAGATGTCTCCACGTCTGTGATTCCCATGCTGTCAAGTTCCCAAAAAGCCTGGAGAGTTTGGGTCGCTGTTTCCTCGTCGGTCATAGTTTGTGCGCTGAGGACGCTCACAATCAGGGTCGTTTTTAATAGTATTCCCTTTTGTATCGAGGGTCCTTGGAGAGTCCATCCCATCGCAGTGTTTAGGGCTACCAATCCACTGCTTTCCTTGGATCTAATGATTTCACCTGTTACAAGCTTCCATAGTTGATCTGATCCGATGAGAAGACTTATTCCAGGTGTTCCTTGTACGCCAGAAAATACTATGTCATCAGCGAGATTTCTCTTCTGATCCCTCAGAAAACGGGCGAAAGTGTCGTCGGCAATTAAAGTAGCTATATCCTGGCAAATTACCGGTATGGTAATTGCCTCGATTGTGCACTCAGTTTCGTTATACTGGCTTCTTATTCGAACCTCAACAACATTGCTATGGTGCAAGGTTTTGCTTGAGGTGCTAGCAAACGTATTTAGTGCTAGCTTCGTCTTTCTTAAGATTCTGAGATTTAGGCAGCGTGCGATATCTTCTGTGATGAATGACCGTTGACTGCCTCCATCAATGATGCCTCTGATATAGCTACTGCCTATTTCACTGATGGCCCACGCACGAAATGTTTGTAGGTGGATGTTATTGCTATCAGCTAGCTCAGTAGAAGTCTTGTGCTTAGGATCAGAGGAAGACACGCAAACGACTGAGTCTTTCTTCGTGTTTTCCTTCCTCGTCCGGGCGAATGACGGATCACACATCGTTATCGCGTGTCGTCCGTTACAATTTGGGCACCGTAACTGCCTTTTGCAATCTCTTGCGCGATGTCCTTTGACGGTGCAGCGGAAACATCTCATGTCTTTTCCCAGTAACTTCTTCTTCTCCACAAGAGTCTTCTCAGAGTCGCAAGAATGTGTGGCGTGCCTTTTTGAATGGCAGAAATAGCACTCGCCTGTTGTTTGCTGAGAACTATGTGAGCTGTGAAGCGCCGAAGCAGACGCACGAGATTCTTGCTTTCGCTCGTTCGCACGGGCTCCGCTGTAGTTGCTCCTTTCCCTGCTTTCCACTTCAATTCGAAGAAATTGTAGCATCTCGTCGAGTTCTGATGTAGATGTAGATGCAGGTGATGAAGTGGCGTTGCCCTCCTCTGCTGCTGCGTTGTTTGGAGCCTTGTATGAAACTTGTCTGTGGTATTGCACCACAATGTCATGAGGCATTGATGTGATGAGAATATCGCAAAGCATGGCCGCGAAACTTCCGGTCGGCACGTTTAGTGAGTTGAGAGCTCGAATGTTCAGCTGCGTAGTGTCGTACAAGTTCCTCAGACCCATGGTGTCTGTAGAAGATCGAACACGGGGAAGATTTCGAAGGGCCGCCAGGTGTACTTGCTCTATCCTCTTTTGATCACCGAAACGTTGCTTTAGTAGTTGAATGGCATCAGCATAGCACGCTTCCGTTGTGGGTAGTCCTGCTATTGCAGCTGCTGCGTCTCCAGTCAGGTAGCGGCGCAAATAATGAAATTTATCCGTCGTTGACAACGTGCGATTTGAGTGAATTGTTCCTTCATACTGTTCCCAAAACGTCCGCCACTGGGTGACGTCCCCTCTGAAGGTTGTGATGTCCAGTTTTGGTAGTCTGGATCCACTCATCCTGAAGACTGTGTCATGCGCATTGGGCGTAGTCGTTGCTGTTGCCTGAACCATGGGGCGTCTACTGTTCTCCAATTCCGCAATCTTGAAGCCAAGCTGCGCAATAAACATGACGGCATGGCCTTGATATTCGGCAGCAGCAGCGTACTCGTCCTCGAACTCCTCTGCTGATAGCAGCGGCTCTAACTCCTCGTTAATTCTATCAAGCTCCGCGTTGCTCGTAGTCAGGCGTTCTTTGAATCCGATGAGCCTGCTCAGGTCTATATCAGGGCTGTTCAGCAGTGTGGTAGCGTCGTTTATGATCCTGGTGTTTTGGGCTCGTCGAGTGGTACGCTTCGCCTTCAGTCTGTCCATTGCGATTCGTTAGGGTCGATTGGCTTTCGCTTGGTTGGCAGGAATCCCTCTTGAAAGATCTTCGCGTTACAATCCCGATGGTTTGCCTCCGTCGTTAAAGTCTCCGAGTTCCACTGTTAGGGTTAGCAACGAAAATCACCAGTACCTGGTAAATTTGCAGCTTCGTCTGGGCTCGGAGATGATGTCGTGAAGCAGTTTCCCGGGAGATTCTCTTCTGATCCCTCAGAAAACGGGCGAAAGTGTCGTCGGCAATTGAAGTAGCTATATCCTGGCAAATTACCGGTATGGTAATTGCCTCGATTGTGCACTCAGTTTCGTTATACTGGCTTCTTATTCGAACCTCAACAACATTGCTATGGTGCAAGGTTTTGCTTGAGGTGCTAGCAAACGTATTTAGTGCTAGCTTCGTCTTTCTTAAGACTCTGAGATTTAGGCAGCGTGCGATATCTTCTGTGATGAATGACCGTTGACTGCCTCCATCAATGATGCCTCTGATATAGCTACTGCCTATTTCACTGATGAACAGAAAGCAGAAGTATACAGAAAGCCCTCATGCCTCGTCGTCGTCTTTCATTGTCCTGCTATCGTTTCCACTTCATCCTTCTCGATTTTCCACAACACTGTTGTTATCTTTATCAGAATTTTGTATTATGGTCAAAGGTGGACTGCATATTTGCAATACTTTTTCTCACTTAAAAATATGTCATACTAAAAATATGTAGTATAGCCGATGACAAAAAGAGAATGGCTGGGCGTCCTCCAGCACATGCTTGTGCTTTTCACCCCGCTTTGGACGGACGTGCTCACTCGAGGCTCATGAGACGCTGAAACGTCATCGATGGTAGCAGGTGGGCTGGTGGCAGAACAACTGAGACTTCTCCCTGCCTTTCTCATTCTGTCAGTGAGCGTGTACTTCTATACTCTAACTCGGCTTAACCTGGACAGAGCTGAGGAGAATAGGCTTGGCAAGTGCCCTTACTGCATATGCATTTGTACAGCTGAGGCACTTTCTAAATCAAGTACCTTGTGTATATTGCCTTCAAAAACACATCATTTGGGGGTGCAAAACGAATTCTAAGGAATATTTTTGTTTGTATTGTCCTATTACGCATAGACTCCTTCGACTAAATGGGGAGTCGACCCAGCCTGTTGAAAAATATAATGCCTGCCCGATAATTGTTTTGCATTTAGTTAATATATCAGTATTCAGTTAGGTATCCCAAGTCGTTAGTCGTTGAGACGCAGTCTCTCTGTAAGTCAGTCATTTTTAACATTTGTAAAACTGCTTGTCAAATAACGGCACTGTCAAGGTCATATACTCAACTCGAACAATAGTTGGGCACAAGCTGGTCGCGTGGTTACAGGCAGCAAACATCCCGGTTTGAACGTCTGAGTACCTGCCTCGCAGTATACCTTAAGACTTGGCCAGGGCCCCACTCACAAACGTCTATACTTTGTATCTCTTTAAGCTGGACCACTTTTGACGCTACAAGCCATTGCAGCAAAAACAGCGTGACACATGATTATAAGCTCGACGTACCATGGCGTCCAACTACAAGGTCACATGGCTTGCTTTCTGCACTGAATTCGCAAGGATGGCTGGAAGCTTCTGCCGTGGTTAACTTTAACCTGAGATATTTTGGAATAATGCTTCCGGTTTTTAGTGTTGCCCGGCACGGTTCACAATTTGGTGATATAGTGCTGTATTGAAAAGTCGACGCATTCATGACAGTATCACCTAATGAATGCATGCTAGGTATTAAACTCTCCGTTCTGCAGAGAAATGAAATGCACTTTACTTCTAATTGCAGCGGCTTCTGGAACTTTATGGTATGAAGCACTTTATGGCTGCTAGCTTTGACCGGACCTTGTTCTGTGGTCTGCGCAGGGCTATTGCAGGGAGTCACTCCGAGAGCCTCACCAGAGTTTCCTGCCCGTGGTCGTCCTGAAGTTTTCTGGTGTAGGTATGCATTTTTTCTGTCTTTCCCTTAATGGTACTTGGGCGTTTTCTTTTCATTGTCGCCGATGTGCCTCAAAGTTGGTTAAGCACACGAATAGACGCTGTACAACTGTACCCCACATATGTTTCTCAAGATAACTTTTGTTTGCCAAAGTTACAGATTTTTTTATGAAGGTTGGTTTTCTTTTTATTTACAAATTTGTTTGAGTCTCGATGGGCGACACTAAAACGTTATGCCAGTGGCGAAGACAAGTTCACTGCTCGAACTTGTTCTCAACTGATTGCAAGAACTTGGGTTGTGAAAAATTAATGTCGTAAAACCTCCTTCCAGCACTTGCTCTGCAGCTCGAAAAAAAATTATACATAGGACATACCCTGTTTTTTAGACTGCTTGCTCATTCTGCAGGTCTGCCTGCCATAGATGGCGTGCCACCGGAGAGCAGGCAAATTCGATTGTTGGTTTTGCCATTTTTTTAGCAGTTGTCTTAATAGTTTTTGTAAATTTAGAGATTTTCCTAAAAAGCAAGCTGGGAAGAATATTTAGTTTGATTAGGTAGCTGGAAATAATGATTGAGTACCCTTTAGTCAATAAAATAGATACTGTGTGCCACTGTTGATGCCAAGTCGAGATCGGCGCTTTTTTGACATTTTGCTTAGAGTAGTACCCATTTTTATTGGTTAGCCTCTTCGTGCGCCAAGTAAAATCTTTCTATGCAGACACCTGCCCTCTGCTGGCACACTATATCCTCATGCTCAGTGAGTGTATGAACTGGAGTTGTATCCCCACTCGACACTCGTTGAGCATGAGGGTAGGAAAATCTTACCATTGCAGTAGTAGTGTTTTATAGTCTTTACAGTTGAATGTGAATATTCGACAGAAATCTCTCAGGTTGGCACAAAAGAGGCATAAACAAACGCGTTTAATCATTTGCCTCAATTAGGTACCCATCATTTCAATGCCTACATGGCCTTGTCCTCAGGGGAGACTATGGCTGTGGCAGTGAAGGAGCAGTTTTTTTTATAAGTACAAGTACAAAGTATAAAAATAAAAGGATCTATATGCTGATCACTCAAGAATATGCTATTTATTGTAATGTATCTCTGCCAAGTATTTGAGTGTGATTTGTTTTTATTTTCATCTACCTGGGTGCCTCAAGATTTCAAGATCCTAGTGGCCACAAACTTGGACTCAATCTTCTTCTGTGGTCTGGCTAGGACCATGGGGGAGGTAATCCCAGCAACAAGAGCATCGCAGCATCTCCCTGCCAGTGACTTTTGATTAGCGTCGCGACAGGGAGTCCTCGTGCCACCAGGTGTTAGGTATGCCACTCGAAATAAGCATTCTTCTTACCTATTCCTTAAGTGAAACAGCATAAGCACTACTAAGCCTAAAATGCAAAAGGCATATTCAAATCTTGGGTTGGATGGAGTTCCAATTACAAAAAAGAGTCTTCAGACATGATTAACATGTGAACCATGTGAAGCCCGCAGATGTAGTTTTGACGGTGTCACACAAATAACTTCCCGCAGATGGCATCGCTCTTGCTATACCCAAACAATATCTTAAAATAATCATTGTGTTACGTTGGTGTCAGCAATCTTATGTACCTATCACGCCCAGCAGTCGGGAGATGTGAAGTATAAAAAAACAGTAACTTGCACATTGTCAGCTCTGCAAAAATTTATATAGTGAACAGAGCATAGCACATTCAACTTAAGAAAGCAATTCAGTGCAGGCCTAGTTTTAAGGTTCACAGATGTGTAATTCCTCTTCATAATGAAGTGAAAACTGCTTAATTTGTGGCACACTACAGGCTCTCTATTAGTGTTAAAAAGTGTTATGGTTTTCTAAACAGCTCGCACCAAGTATTTTCTTGAAATACATAGGTTCATGGAAATTATTATATGGATGTTTGTAGACAGTCATGGTGAGACCAATCTTTAATGTCAAGTGTTCCACTTATTCAGAGTTGGTTGAGCCTGTAAATATTGTAGGTCGCAAATTAAATTTTTAGGCTCCAACCATTTGCGTTTAATAAAAACGCATCACTGACCTAAAAGTCCTGCTATCCTAGAGTTTATGCTAGAATGTATCGCTTCAGATAAATTTGTTAATTTCTACTTTTAGCCCCTGCCCCGCCAGATACAACATCTGGCATAAAGCAGTGTTCTGGATCATCTTCCAAGACCTGAGGCGGGTCGTCATTCAATCCAGGAGTCGGCGGCGTCTCATGGGCGTGTTGCTGGTGCTTCTTACTGGACGATGCTACCGAGGCACAAGTGATCATGCTTTGGAAAGGCAAGTATGGCAAGTATGGCCGCCGTAAGTACACATATTGTTTTTACCTTTGTTTGAATCAGGCACGTAGCCAGGATTTTGTTTCGAGGGGGGGGGGGGTCCGGGCCCCAAGCCCCCTCCCCCCCCCCCTGGCTACGTGCCTGGCTCGAATCCACTCTTAAGAAATGCACAGCGGCGTGTTATTATTCCGGAGTGCTCCAACTCTGTCAGCGCTAGTTTCTCTAGACCATGCAAATGGGATGCAACACTGAACCACATGCTCTCGCAACAGTGCTGGGCTGAAGCACTGTTGCGAAGCTACTCTAGCCTTTACAATGCAGCACAAAATAGTTGACGCCAAGTATAGCTAGTTTTGAGACTCCGTTTTACCAAAAGCTCTGCCGAAACAAATCTGCCACCTTATAGGGAGTGCAAAAGAACCTCGCGTGCCTAACCTGGTGAAGGGCGTTTTTTTTTTGCATAGGCCATTTTTTTCTTAAACCAATACCTTCAGCCTCCTTGAAATGTTAACATCATGTGACACATGGAAGTACTGTAAACCCCTTAATGTTGGCGAGTCCTTAATTTTCGCAGCCTTTAATTTTGCGAAATTCAGTGGCCGTGATTATGTCCTCTGTGACCGATTTGAGAAGAAATAGGGGTCATGAAGATAAGGGGTTTTACTGTACATCGGAGAAAAGAGGAGGTCACTTTTGTTCGTATGCAAGAGTAAAACCAACAACAACAATCACGATGTCGACACTTTGTGAGCCTATCTGTGTCTATTGAATGATATCAATTTTATTTTAGTTCGTTAAACGTTGTTGCCTGTACGTTGTGGGATGTCGTCTTCAACACGAGCAGTGATTTTCCTCTGAAGCAGGCAGCATGGACGCGTGCCGCAGCACAACAGAGTTCATTTGCAGGTTGTACCGCAGTTTGAAGGAGGATTCGCACAATATGGGGGAATCACAAATCAGTGATCTACCTCGGGCGTGGACAAGATTTGCTCATTCTAAAAAAATTTTGGCTAGAAATCAGGGATTTGCGACGAATGTACCCGCATGGTTGAAAGGGCCAGACAAGCCTTGTGAGCGCTTCGTTTTCTAGCCTCTCAGTCCTGAACCCACTCGCGCACCACATGTGTAGATGTTCCGATAGGCGGGAGCACTTGTTTGGAAAATGGTGGATGGCAATAGGCATACACTGTTGTTATCTTTATCAGAATTTTGTATTATGGTCAAAGGTGGACTGCATATTTGCAATACTTTTTCTCACTTAAAAATATGTCGTACTAAAAATATGTAGTATAGCCGATGACAAAAAGAGAATGGCTGGGCGTCCTCCAGCACATGCTTGTGCTTTTCACCCCGCTTTGGACGGACGTGCTCACTCGAGGCTCATGAGACGCTGAAACGTCATCGATGGTAGCAGGTGGGCTGGTGGCAGAACAACTGAGACTTCTCCCTGCCTTTCTCATTCTGTCAGTGAGCGTGTACTTCTATACTCTAACTCGGCTTAACCTGGACAGAGCTGAGGAGAATAGGCTTGGCGAGTGCCCTTACTGCATATGCATGTGTACAGCTGAGGCACTTTCTAAATCAAGAACATTGTGTATCTTACCTTCAAAACCACATCATTTCGGGGTGCAAAAGGAATTCTAAGGCATATTTTTGTTTGTATTGTCCTATTACGCATCGACTCCTTCGACTTAATGAGGAGTCGACCCAGCCTGTTGAAAATTATAATGGCTGCCAGGTAATTGTTTTGCATTTAGTTAATATATCAGTATTCAGTTAGGTATCCCAAGTCATTAGTCGTTGAGACGCAGTCTCTCAGTAAGTCAGTCATGTTTAACATTAATAAAAATGCTTCTCAAATAACGGCACTGTCGAGCACATGTACTGAGCTCGAACAATCGCTGGGCACAAGCTGATCGTATGGTTACAGACAGCAAACATCCCGGTTGGAACGTCCTACATCGCAATGTAGCTGAAGACTAGGCCAGGGCCCCACTCACAAGCGTCTGTACTTTGTATCTCTTTAATCTGGACCACCTCTGACCCTACAAGCCATTGCAGCAAAAACGGCGTGACACATGATTATAAGCTCGACGTACCATGGCGTCCAACTAGAAGGTCACATGGCTTGCTTTCTGCACTGAATTTGCAAGGATGGCTTGAAGCTTCTGCCATGGTTAACTTTAAGCTGAGATAGTTTGGAATAATGCTTCCAATTTTGAGTGTTGCCCGGCACGGTTAACAATTTGGTGATATAGTGCTGCATTGAAAAGTCTGTGCATTCATGACTGTATCACCTTATGAATGCATGCTAGCTATTAAACTCTCTGTTCTGCAGAGAAATGAAATGCACTTTACTTCCAATTGCAGCTGCTTCGGGAACTTCATGGTATGAAGCACCTTATGGCTGCAAGCTCTGCCTGATCTTGTTCTGTGGTCTGCGCAGGCCCATTGCAGGGAGTCACTTCAAGAGCATCACCAGAGTTTCCTGCCCGTGGTCGTCCTAAAGTTTTCTGGTGTAGGTATGCGTCCTTTTTGTCTTTCTCTTAATGGTACTCGGGCGTTTTCTTTTCAGTGTCGCCGATTTGCCTCAAAATTCGTTAAGCACACGAATGGACGATGTACAACTGTATCCCACATATTTGTGTCAAGATAACTTTTCTTTGCCAAAGTTACAGATTTTTTTATGAGGGTTCGTCTTTTTTGTTTTTATTTACATATTTATTTGAGTTTCCACAGGCAATACTAAAACGTTATGCCGGGGGCAAGGACAAGTTCACTGCTCTAACTTTTTCTCGACTGATCGCAAGAAATTTGGTTAATGTCGTGAAACCTCCTTCCAGCGCTTGCTCTGCAGCACGAAAAAAAATTATACATAGGACATACTCTGTTTTTTAGACTGCTTGCTCATTCTGCAGGTCTGCCTGCCATAGATGTCGTGTTACTGGAGAGCAGGCAAATTCGATTGTTGGTTTTGCCATTGCTTTTTTTAGCAGTTGTCTTAATAGTTCTTGTAAATTTAGAGATTTTCCTAAAACGCAAGCTGGGACGAATATTTAGTTTGATTAGTTAGCTGAAAATAATGATTGAGTACCCTTTAGTCAATAAAATAGATACTGTGTGCCGCTGTTGAGTGCCAAGTCGAGATCCGCGCTTTTTTGTCATTTTGCTTAGAGTAGTACCCATTTTTATTGGTTAGCCTCTTGGTGCGCCAACTAAACTCTTTCTATGCAGACACCTGCCCTCTGCTGGCACACTATATCCTCATGCTCAGTAAGTGTATGAACTGGAGTTGTATCCCCAGTCGACTTGTTGAGCATGAGGGTAGGAAAATCTTTCCATTGCAGCAGAGCCATTTATTGGGAGGGTTTGGCCAGTCTATGATTTCGCTACCGTAGTGTCCCCCTCACGAGTGAGCCAATCAGCCCACGGCACAGAGTGAGAGGCGTGAGCGCATGCGCGTGAACTCTCGGCTGCTCCCAGCTGCGCGGGGAAGGCCGCCATTTTCATTCATTTGCCGGCGAGGAATCGATATCCAAATTGCGGTTCTTTCCTTTTATTTGGCAGGCTCTGGCAATAAAATGATATAGTGTTATTCTTCGGTGGCTTAAAAAGCTAAAGAATGAAGTTTCTCCATGTTTGAACGCAAATTTTTATTCAGGCGAAAAAGAAATAAGCTTGTAGCAGACGACGCATAGCCTCAACAGTGCTCCGCGCCGACAGCGTTGCATCAAAATGGCGGTCGTCTCCTCTTTGCTGCCTTCTTTCTCTCTCGCTTCTTTGGCGCTCTCCTCCCTTTCCTCCTCTCTGGCACCTTCGTCGCCACACCCACTTGCCAAACTCTCCCAATATACGGCTCTGCATTGCAGTAGTAGTTTTTTTTATAGTCTTTACAGTTGAATGTGAATATTCGACAGAAATCTCTCAGGTTGGGGCGAAAGAGAGTTAAACGAACGCATTTAATCATTTGCCTTAATTAGGTACCCATCATTTCAAGGCCTACATGGCCTTGTCCTCGGGGGTGACTATGGCTGTGGCAGTGAAGGAGCAGTTTTTTAATAGGTACAAGTACAAAGTATAAAAATAAAAGGATCTATGTGCTGATCATGAAAGAATATGCTAGCCATTGTAATGTAGCTCTGCCAAGTACTTGAGTGTGATTTGTTTTTATTTTCAGCTACTTGGGTGCCTCAAGATCTGGAGATCCAAGTGGCCACAAGCTTGGACTCAATCTTCTTCTGTGGTCTGGCCAGGACCATGGGGAGGTAATCCCAGCAACAAGAGCATCGCAGTATCTCCCTGCCTGTGACTTTTGATTAGCGTCACGACAGGGGAGTCGTCGTGCCACCAGGTGTTAGGTATGCTACTCGAAATAAGCATTCTTACCTATTCTTTAAGTGAAACAGCAAAAGCACTACTAAGCCTAAAATGCAAAAGACATATTCAAATCTTGGGTTGGATGGAGTTCCAATTACAAAAAGGAGTCTGCAGACATGATTAACATGTGAACCTAAAAGCCCGCGGATGTAAGTTTGACGGTGTCACAGAAATAACTTTTCGCAGATGGCTTCGCTCGTGCTATACCCGAACAAATTCTTAAAATAATCATTGTGTTACGTTGGTGTCATCAGTCTTATGTACCTATCGCGCCCAGCAGTCGGGAGATGTGAAATATAAAAAAACAGGAACTTGCACATTGTCAGCTCTGCAAAGATTTATATAGTGAACAGAGCATAGCACGTTCAGCTTAAGAAAACAATTCAGTGCAGGCCTATATTCATGGTTCACATATGTGTAATTGCCCTTCATAATGAAGTGAAAACTGCTTAAGTTGTGGCCCACGACATGCTTTCTATTAGTGTTAAAAGGGGTATGGTGTTTTAAACAGCTCGCACCAAATAGTTTTTTGAAATACATAGGTTCATGGAAATTATTATGTGGATGTTTGCAGACAGTCATGGTGAGACCAATCTTTAATGTCAAGTGTTCCACTTATTCGGAGTTGGTTGAGCCTGTAAATATTGTAGGTCGCAAATAAAATTTTTATGGTATGCAATGGGCACAATCGTCCGTAATGACTAGCTCTACTTAGGGGAACTTTATGTGTTTACTTCGGCAAGATGGTTTCGCAGAACTAAGTATTTCTTTTATTCAACTCCTGCACTAACCTTGTCTCTAGAAACTTTTTATATTCTTTGTGATGCTGAGATAAGATTCTGGAAATAGTTTTTCTAGAACTACGCTAGATATTTCCAGTTCATCAACTTACTCGCAAAGCATGCGAGAGAGCCAAACCTTGTAATGTACGGAGGGAACTCAACGAATGACGCGACAGACAGTTTGAAACAGTCGGCACTGTAACAGTAATAATGACATGCCACTTGCTTATGTAATGCTCATTGTCGCAGATCAAACTGCTTTTTCCGTCTACACTCATTTTCGGTAGAATCATTCACCGAACTCCCTCTCGAGACTGCAGCGCTTGGTTCTCCGAAGTAATTTGCATGAATATAAATGCAACAGGTTTCTTTGAGTGTGCGTCTAACACATATTCTTCTTATTGAACGTGCTAATTGTATTCATTACCATATCCATAATTGTATTCGCATTCTACCTAATAATTTTTATTTTGACATTTGAGTTTTCGGCAGTACTTTTCTTCACATCTGTGCTTGTCGAGCCGTACTCAAGTCCATACATCTTGTCTTTCACTATTACATCAATATATAGAAGTGTTGATGCCGAGTGAGAATTCAAGCTACCAAATCTGTCATGTGAGTTAAGAACCAAGAAAGAGCTCTATAGACAAAATTTTGTGAAAGAGGGCTGTATGGGTATCAGAATAGCACATGCCATGCTAAAAAAATGCAAACTTTTGTTAGGTATGCAAGGATGACAGTGCTGCGCCATTTCTGATATGTCACAAAACAATCAGTGGCATACAGTGTTCCTTATGGATGTTTAAACTGTCAAATTCAAAGCCCAAAAGTTTTATTCAAGAACGTTCCTCACTACAAATGTATTTAGAGATCTGAGCCACCGACTCATGCAAGACTATGTGGCAAACATTCATTTTCATGTGGATTACGGTTTACAAGGTCTAGTCTGCACTGATTTATTGCATTCATGCTGAAACTGGGGGGGGGGGTTCTCTGGGTATGAATAAAGAGATAAACATTTCTTGAAATCAAAATTTTTGAGAACGGACAAAAGGAATGATATTAAAGCGGTATCTTAGATTCTCTTTTCTTTGTCTTATCTTTAATTATCACTTTATTTCATGTGAGGCATTTAGTTTTTTAGGGCGCAGCTCTTAGGTGCCCGTTTCGCGGCGTCGCCATCGGCATAACTGCCCCGCTAAACTTGGCAGGAAATTGAATTAATGTAGAGGTCATTTGACATTAATTTTTCAGCTAAATCTAGTGGAGAAACTGTGTTTGTTTCTGGCTGACGTGACACAAAGTCATGTGATGTCGTTTTCCCCGCTACATTTAGTGGGAAAACTGAATTGGTGTTGAGGTCACGTGACATCAATTTCCCTGCTAAATTTAGTGAGAAAATTTTCCTGCTAAATTTAGGGAAATTTCCCGCTAAATGGGAGGGAGCAGAAGAGGAGAAGGGGAGGGGGAGGAGGGGCATGCCCTCCCATCCTCCTCCTCAAGATCTGCGCTCTAAGTTCGCATTAAAGAGTATTGTAAACGTCTTTTATTTTTCATCTCATGTTTATTCAATTTTTGTATCGCAGGTGCGCTCGCAGCACAAATCTGGGTTGTGCTGACCCTCTACGCACAAGTTGGGAACTCCTGAGTGGCAAGAGTGGGAGTTTGGCCTGACAGCTCAAGGGACACCTTTGTTCAGTATTGAATTTATATTTATCATCTTTTGAGCAAAGTTAAGCTTTGCTGCATGCAATTCTTCTAGAAATAAATACTTGCTACCAAATTTACCACGTCACTACATTTCGCCACTGCTATTAGTGCTCCTCGAGGACCTCGGACAAGAGCTTATTTGTGTGCAAACATCATGCTTGTTTCAAACCAATCGCTGATGTAGAGACTCGCTGACATCCAGCATTCCAATGGAACGCTGGATGTCTGCGAGTCTCTCCCGAAGGATGCAAGTGGGGAAGGAACCATACAGTCGTATCGTATTAGGGGACATGCTATAGGGTGTGCTTTGTATGCTTTACAGATTTGTTGAAAAAAAAAGCCGTAAAAGCTACACTTACGCGGTCAGTGCACGTGAGTTATATGGCCAGGGGGCATGGTATAAAGGGCTAATTGTAATGATGAGTCGGCTTATTAAAGGGAAGTGCAAGACTTCTTTCAGAAAACTAGATGGAGGTTGATTCTAGTGTAGTTTTATCCCGTGAATCTGAATATCACGTTCGTTTTCTCCAAAGATGTAACTAAACTTGAGAAAACACAAAAAACATCCGACCAGTAGGGACGTCGTAAGGGGATTTTTCAGCTGCCAAGCATGTGTCGCTTGAGGGCCGCGCGTCCAATCGCAAACTTTCTAGGTGTATTCTCCCGCACTGGCACCAGTCGTGATGTCTTTTTTCCCCTTTTTAAAAATAGCGTGTGCGTGCATAGCTTTGATTGGCGCTGAAGATGCGTGAGCAGAGATTTCGAAAGCTCCTTTTGTGACGTCACTCTCCGGGAAAGAGTGCCTCCAGTGATACTTTAAAAATGATTCTATGCAGCCTCGATTCACCAAATTACCAAATAATTTTGATATTTGAGATTCTGGAGGTCAAATGAAGAAGATTTAAATGTGTTTCCTCAAATACAAAACCACTCTAGCTTCCCTTTATGTATAATATGTTCCTTAAATTTTTAATTAGTGAAAATAGACCCATAATTCCAATTAGAAAGTTGCTAAGCATTATCGAAAAACACTAAATCAACTCTTTGCGTGAATATATAAGACAGAAGCAGCATTTTACGGCGTTCTAAAAAAAAAGGCTTAATTAGGACGCGTTTCCAGACTTCGGTTTCTTATCAGAGCGCATCTTTGCACCTGCGATGCTGCTGACCAGTGGCTGCAGTGCGAAGCCACCTCCTCGCCTCCCTCGTAGGATGGAGGGAAGCAAGGCGCACGTGTGTTGCGCTACTAAACCCCTAAGGAACAGGACCGTGGGCGCAGAGATGCGCTCCGATAAGAAACCGAAACGGATCCAGATAAAGCGTTTTTACAGAACGCATAAAATGCTACCCCTGCATTATATCCTTCTAAAAAGAGTTGATTTAGTGGTTTCCGATGACTCTCATCAAGTTTCTAATTGAAACCATGTGTTCATTTTCAGTAATTAAAAAGTTAATTAACAAATTGTATTTAATTATCCGACTGATCGTTACGATTAGGCCCCTATACTACGTACCCCTGGCCGTATAACTAACCTGCACAAACCACAGAAGTGTAGCTTTCACGACCTTTTTAAACAAATATATAAAGCTTAAAAAAATCGCCCTGTATAACAGTGAAAAGGCGATACCACCATGGTGAAGCCATATGGCTCCACCATGGTGGTATCGCATTTTTGCTGGTATAGGATGTCCCATATTACGTTATGCTTGTATGGTTCCGTTCGCCTCCATGGTTCCGAAACGATCCACTACGCTGGTATAGGATGTCCCATAATACGACACGCTTGTATGGTTCCGTCCGACTGTATCGTTCCGCCTTAATCCACTATGCTGGAGCCGCCTTTTCGCTGGTATAGGATGTCCCATATTACGGTTACGCTTGCATGAGGTTTTTCCAACATCTTTCCGTCATCAAGATTTTCCAATAGGGCAGCGCGCAGACAAAGGCTGAAAGACACGCAAATACATACACACAGGCTAAAAGCGCACTGCTACTGTCTACTAGCCTCGAAGGATGTGCTCAAGGAAAGGCGATGGAAGCCGTGACGTTGCACAGTCGGTGTTATTTGATTGGCGACATAAGCTCATAGTATGCACTGCACTCCGACAGCATAGGCATTCCTTCTCCCTCCTCCTCTGACGCTCATACCCTTTATCTTTATGTTTAGCTTTTTACACCTTTGCGTCGACAGTAGCGCCGCCTGGTTTGGCCCAAGATAGCAGGCTGCATTCTTCAAAGGATGTAGCTACTTTTCTGTATAAATGGGCTTCAGTTATGGCATATGTGACGTCACGGTGTCAACAACGCTAATACATCTATATTCCTTTGCAACTCAGGAAGGTAGGGCGAGTGAAAAGAAGGCCGGGGAGGACGAAGCAGACGAAACGTTGGAGAAGAGAGGGAAATTGACGTTCTGAATTTAAGTCGACTTAACGCGGTGAGTAATGCGACTACGCCACGGGGCCACGTGACGTGACATTATTTGACAGCATGTCTTGAAACCATGACGTCACGTGACCACGTGACACAAGATTAATCGTAGTGCCAATACAAAAGCGCCACGAAAACCCACAATTTTTTATACATTGCAATTCGATTGATGACAATTTGATCACTACATAGGAATGCCAGCTGCCAATTTTTACTTCTCAAACACTCATTTTGTAATAAAAAAATTACCGTGAACCGTTTTGAACCGGTTACCGTTATGTTTTTTTCCGGTTCAGTTCCGGTTCAGTTCCAAGATGGCGGCGAAGATTTCGGTTCGGTTCAGTTCCGGTTCGGCTAAAAATAACGGTTCTGTTTCGGTATTCGGTTCGGTTCGGTTCCGGTTCGACACTCTGCTCCTGAGGCCTTTCGCAACAACGTGCAGCGGCGGGCCGACGGAGCGCGGCGGTGCGGTGTTAATGCAGGATCACGTTCCGTTCTCCGGGCCTGGAGGACGACCGCTCTCTTTGGAGGTTCGCAGCATCGCGGAGAGTCGACTGCTCCCTTTGGAGGTTGGATCGAGAGTCGAGACTCTGCATTTGGAAATATCTACTTATTCCGGTCGTTAGTTGTTCACAATGGTCGGAGCTTACTGTTTGAACTTGTCTGACGAAGAACAAGGAGGCTAACGCAGACATGTACAAGTTACTAAAAAAAAGGAATTAAGTAAAGTTACTGAGTATTGACCTCAAACTTAATTTGACTAAAGTAGAAATTACTCAAATAGAAAGTAATTGAGAAAATTATTAATTACCATAAAAAGTAGCGAATTACTTTTGAAGTTACTTTAATATGTTTTTATGGTAACAAGAAAGCTCATAGGTTATGATCCGTTAGCGCAATTGTGCTTGCCAAATTTGAATCAGTTTTTTTTTGTTTTTGACAGGAGTGGTTTAATAGCTGGTTCTGCTTCTCCGTGCCTAATTGCTTTGTACTTTTTTTTGGTCAATGGTGTACCGCTAATGTATAATTTCTACTTTTAGGTTTAGCACTGCCTGAGCTTGTTGTTTAGACAGTGCTTGCTTGTTTACAGTGTTGCGTGAAGTACATTTAAAAGTACTTGAAGTAAAGTACAACGAAAATGAGAAGTTATGTACTCCAATTAAAGCAGACATGTACAAGTTACTTAAAAAGTAATTAAGTTAAGTTACTGAGTATTGGCCTCAAAAGTAATTTGAGTAGAGTAGAAATTACTCAAATAGAAAGTAATTGAGAAAATTACTAATTACTGTAAAAATGTAGCGAATTACTTTTGAAGTTACTTTTATATGTTTTTATGTTAAAAGGAGAGTACATAGGTAGGTTTTGATTCGTTAGCGGAATCGTGCTAGCCAAATATAAATCGGCTTGCTTTTTCACAGAAATGCTTTAATAGCTGGTCCTGCTTCTGCGTGCCTAATTGTTTTGTACTTCCTTGTTTGTTTGGTCAATTATGTACTGCAAATGTATCATTTCTATTTTGAGGTTTAGCACTGCCTGAGCTTGATTTTTAGACAGTGCATGCTTGTGTACAGTGTTGCGTAAAGTACACATTAAAAGTACTTGAAGTAAAATACAACGTAAATGAAACGTTATGTACGTCAAGTAGTAAGTACACCGGGTGCAATGTACTTGAAGTAACGTACTCGTAAGTACAATATATTTGAAGGTAAAGTACGAGTACTTTTAACACAATCTTTCATCATGACCTTTCATTCCCTATACGGTGTTTTTTTAACTGGTATGCATTACTCCAGGGGTAGTCGGAGCTGCATCAGCTTTTACGGAAATGGCAGCAAATGCGTATTGTATAAATTCAAGTCGCCACAGAGTAACTGTTGTACACTCGCTGACGAGCTTATAAGGCACTTATTTGTGTCGGTTTTATAGCCGCCATTACTTCATTCAGAAAAGTGGGCACATGAAGTCTCGAAAGAGCGCGTTTTGCACGACGATGAGTCAATTTTTGTTTTCAAATTCGGGGAATGTACATTGAAGTCGGGAGTTTCACTTACCTCGGAAGGTACAAGTGCATGCTCAGAGAATGTACTTCAAGTAAAGTACAAGTTTTCTAAACAGTAGTACTTTAAGTACCATGTACTTAGAATACTTCCCAACAATGCTTGTTTATTATTTTTTATATGAAAACGTTGGGGGAAGGTCTTCGAAGATCTGCATATTCGGAGTTTTGGGAGGAAAGGCAACGCAAAAGGTCTCCTTTGCGTTGCCCTTTAGCACGCGATTCTTCGAGTAGAACACAAACTACGGGAGCACCAGATGAGCTTCAGAGCAGGTGCTGCATTTTGTTGTCTCCTTTAAGTGAGGATGCAGTGTGCGCACCTCCTGTAGTGGGCGAGAGTTTCTGCGCTGGGGAGAAGCGGGGACCAGCCCTTTCTTCAAATCGGTCAAGTCTCCTTAAACTTCGGGACATAAAGAAACGCCAGTCTTCGGCGCTAATACCGTCGTTACTCGACCTCTCTTGCGTCATGTCTGTTCGCTCGCCGCACCTCGTAGCAGTGTTATTGCAGTGGGGGCCCGTGAAACTTTTTGGGAGGTTTCGGACTTTCCAAACTATTTTCTCCTCCCCCCTTCCTACGCCACAGGCTTCTCCCTCTTTGCAAACATCAGCTGATCTTCCAACATCTTATCTCTTTTGTGCAGGAATGTTTGTTGATAGCCAAAACAACCACTAAAATTTGAAAAAAATTTGTAATTTGAGTAGAAGTTACTCAGCAAAAGTAATTAAAGTAAACAACTAATTACCAAAATAAAAATGTAACTGGATGTTACTAAACTGCTGAGAAAAGTAGTTGAACTACAGTAACTTTATTAGAGTAGCTGAACTACGTACAAGTCTGAATTAAAGTAGTAAGAACAGCCGGGTGCAATGTGCTTGAAGTCATGTACTATAAATACAATATATTTCAAGGTAAAGTACAAGTCCTTTAAAAACAATCTTTCATGATGCCCTTTCATTTCCTTTGCAGTGTTTTTTTAACTTGTATCCCTTGCTCCAGGGGTAATCGAAGGTGCCTCAGTCCTTAAAGGAAATAGCAGCAAATATTGTATAAAGTCAAGTCGCCACAGAGTAGTTGTTTTACTCTCGCTAACGAGCTATTTGACACAATCAACTTATAAGGCACTTATTTGTGTCGGTCTTATAGCCGCCATTATTTAACTCAGAGAAATGACCAGATGACGACCCCAAAAGGGCGCGTTTTCACACAACGATGAGCATTTGTTTTTTCAAATTCGAGGAATGTATACGTTGAAGTCTGGAGTTTTACTTTCCACGGAAAGTACCAGAAAAGATACACTAGTAAAGTGCAAGTACATGCCCAGAAAATGTACTTCAACCAAAGTACAAGTTAAGTCAAGTACAAATACAAACAGTAGTACTTTAAGTACCATGTACTTAGAGTACTTCCCAACACTGCTTGCTCAATATTTTTATATAAAAACGTTTAGGGAATTAGTGAAGTTTCTCGAACAATCTTCAAACCTTTGAAGATCAGCATATTTTGAGCGTTGGCAGGAAAGGCAACGCAAAAAGGTAACCTTTGCTTGCCTTTCGGCACGCGATTGTTAGAGTACAGTACAAACTACGAGAGCACCAGATGAGCTTCAGAGCGGGTGCTGCATCATGTTTCCTCCTTTGCGTGAGGATGAAGTGTGTACACCTGATGTAGTGGGAAAGAGTTCCTACGTTTGGCAGAAGCGGGGACTAGCCCTTTCTTCAAATGGGTCGAGTCTCCTTGAGCTTCGGGACACAAAGAAACGCCAGACTTGGGTGCTAACCCCACAGTTACTTTGTCTCTTTTGCATCCTCTCTGTTCGCTCCCCGCGCCTGGTAGTAGTGTTGTTACAGTGGGAAACCTCTTTTGTGCAAAAATGTTTGTTGATAGACAAAACAACCACTAAAATTTAAAAGTAATTTGTAATTTCAATAGAAGTAACTCGGAAAAAGTAGTTAAAGTAATCTACAAATTACCGACATAAAGATGTAATTGAAAGTTACTAAATTACTCAGAATTGTAGTTTAACTACACTAACTTGAGTAGTTCAACTACGTACAAGTCTCGGCTGGGGATCTGTTTGTCCTGACCTCTCAGGTTTAAAAATGTCTTGACCTCACTGGTGATGTGTCTTTCGACTTGTAGCCTATAAGCCGTTCATCCCTAAGCTGACAGTGCAGTGGAAGCTACGTGCTCGTTGGAAGAGTCACACGTCTATCTTTCGCCACGTAAGCACGCTCTCGTTCATAACCACGCGCAGAGAAAGGGATGGGTCACGCAGGGGTTTCCCCGCGAATACAGATTAGGGAGGTGTCTAAATAGTTAGGGGGAGGAGGTTAAGGGGCGGCATTGAGAGTAGAGGAGTCGTTGCGAATTAAGGGGGTGCCTTCGGAGAAACAAGGGGGCAAGGGGGGGGGCGGTGTACACCCCCCTGGGGTGTGTGTAGGGAAATCACTAGGGTCAGGTGATTAAAGGAATGTGTTTGATTGGTTCTGTTTAGCTCGAAGCTCCCACCGCACTGTCAGCTTAGGGATGAACGAAGTATAGTATAGTCATGATGAAGTGACGCCGTGAATCTGTCTTATTTGGAGTTCATAGGCCGTGGCCTTCCAGCGATGTCTACACGTAAGCCTTTCTCCTTCGTCTTTCCAGCCCGCCTTTGTGCGTCTGTCGAGTTCTTTGTACGAGGCTTTGCGCACAGGTGGCCGTCGTTTATTTGCGTTGATGTCTCTTTCACAACATTTCACCATACAAAATATTTTCTCTTCTTTTTTAAAGCTTGCAAACGAACTTTCTAATTTGGCCTAAAAGTAATTATAGAAGTAATGAGTAACTTCTTTTCAAATTACTGTCTGAAAGCAATTTAATACATTACTAAATTACCAGCCTATAGAGGTAATTCATTACATTACTCATTACCACAAAAAGTAATTCAACTACTGTAATTTCAATATAGTAATGTTATTACTCCCATCTCTGGCAGCCTCATTCGCTCCCTGACCCTGCTTTCGCTGTTCACCGGTCTTCCGCGCGCGCATTGGCTTCCGCACCGTGATGTCGGCTCCCTCTCACCTTTGTCCCCCTTCACAGCTCTCCTCCTCTCTATGCGGCACGCTTACCTTTCCCCTGTTTTGTCCACAGACGGACGGCGTCATTTTCCCCCTCATGTGGGTACTAATGCTATCGCATTAAAAAAAATATAGGGAAATGCCAAGTGATTCACGGCTACCCAATAGATGGCGCCACTGTGTTCTCTGGTCCTAAGAGATCCCGAGAAGATTTGGGCAAATATCATGTAAGCCAATACTGGCAACTTCCGCGGAGCGCCGGGCGAAAAGTGATCGCGGCGCCCTTGGCAAGCTCCGAATTTCCGCTAGCAAACAAATTCTCCACACCGCATTGGTTCTGTCTATCTCCGTGAGAGGTGACCAATGAAAAAAAAATTGTCATGGGTATTCTCTGCTTTGAATGTTAAAAAAATAGTGCCACCCCATGAGTGAAGAACATTTTTTTCGCGTGGGAAAGATGTTAGAGCTTTCAGGTTGTAATGTTGCGGCTCTCCGGAGGAAAACACTCTGTCACAACTTATGTAAGCCAGACAAAACACAAATGTACCTTCGCGCTGTTTATTTTCCTATTTTTTAAGGGAAATGTACAAAACTTTTAAACCATAGTTACGCTTCACCTTTACTGTTCTTATCAATCAATTTGTTTTGTTGTTGAGATTCCCATTTCGCATGAATATCTTGCTTATAATCGTTTTGTTGAATAGGAGAGTTGCCTAATTCCTTCAAGTTGTCTTCAGATGAAGAAGCAAAAGGCAATTTCGAACCACGGTCGTTACTGCAATGTCAGTATGCTCTGGAAGAAGTCGAATGCGCACATGGAAACCTAACGCTATTACTAAAATTAATAAAAGCGGAGTTACAAAACAAGCAAACGTTAGCGCCGGGACGACTAAGGTCTTCGTCGTCTTCAACGTTAAAGGCCGGCACCCATTGTACCATCTTGCAACTCCTTCCATTTTTCAGTCTAATTTTTTATATATGTATGAGGCGACGCTACGCCGCCGAGTTCTTTATTCCTCCTGCTACTATGTTGTTATTGTTGTTGTTTTGCTTTGTTTTTCTTTTGTTTACTTGACGTTCGAACCATCGCGTATCTTGCTTTGCCGAACCAACGCATATTTGTCTTTGCCTTGTTTGGCTTAACCATGTTGAATAAACCTGAGACTGAGGCAGAAATGAACATATAAGTCGAAGGAACAGAAAAAGACAGGATGACGTCTCTAAAAACCTGAGACTGGGGCAGAAATGAACATGTAAATCAAAGGAACAGAAAAGGACAGGACGACGTCGCAACGTCGTCCTGTCTTTTTCTGTTCCTTCGACTTATATGTTCATTTCTGCCCCAGTCTCAGGTTAAATCAACATGGTTAACATTCACCAGCTGGCCTTCACCCTTACTATATTATCTTTGTTTGGCTTAGTTTTTGCTCTCTTTCCTTTGCTTCGGCACTTACTGTATACAGCCGGCTCGTCTGCTACGCAGTGAAAAAACGGTTAAAGTGCAGGCGAGCTGGTGTAAGTTATACATGATGATTGAAAACCTGAGACTGTGGTTTGAAAAACGGGGACTCGAGAAGTAGGAAGAAAAGAGCTAGACAACGTCTCAAACTCAGCTAAATAATTTATTGCCTCTAGGCCTTATATCCACCTCCCAGACGTCGAACGTCACCACCACAACAACGGTTGATCACTGAACTACAAACAATACACCGGACCGCAACCAATACATAAAAAAGCGTTATACAAACAAAAACACAATGTCGTCACCACCGCACCCGGAAGGACTTCGATGCGGACAATGTAACGCCAGCACTTGGAAACACACAAAGACCGTCTCTAACTTACCCCTTTACCCTGGACTGAACCATGAATCACTCACAGTCGCCAACAATGCCCCCCATTTGGATCCCGAACCCAACAAAGAAATCAACTCTGCGAAGCAGCCCCTCCTCTCTTACGTTCATCCCATACTAGGTCTTTAGAGTCGAAGAAACTTTTTTGACTCACTTCCAATTAGTGTGACGCTTGGCTAATGCAATTTCCCGTTGTTCTTATGCGAACAGTTTCTCGCACAACACGTCTCATCTCCTCACGCTCCTTGTGTACGATTTCTGTCTTTGTACATGCATTACATTCCTGGAGATGCCTCCCTAGTTCAGAGTTCGAAGTGTTAATCCTCACATTCCGTTTATGTTCTGCCAACCTAGCGTTAATGCACTTTGCAGTCAGACCAACATAATTAAAGCCGCATTCCAACGGAATTTGATACACTACTCCACTGACACATGGAACAGATCTGTCGCGATGCATTTTTTTACATTATTTTTGTCCTGCCTCGGAGTCAGTTTAGCTAATTTGAAATCACATCTGAAAACAGTGTTAACCCCAAATCTCTCTGCTCATGCCTGGCTGGAAAGGTTGCCGCCGTCGCTCATAGATGGCGGTAGCTGTCCAGAGTTTTGTGTCGAGATTTGTTTGTCCACCGACACGACACTGGGGAAACTAGCCTTTAACAGCTCCGCTGTAAAAAACAACAACATATCATCGCCGAACGCCCGTTCTCCTTGCAACAGTAGCGCTAGTTGTCCAAACCAGCTGATGCCAATGTTTTGCAGCTAATCGTCATATTACTAGTATTTATAATTGAATACCCTAAACGTTCAATGGGAAAGAAAAAGGCGATCGACGGAGCCCTCGAATATATGGAACTGAATGGCACAACTTACAAGACAGTAAATTTTTTTCTTCAATTACATTTCAAATATAATTCCACATAAGCCAATACTGGCTTGTGCGCGGGAGGTGGCAGGTGCACCTGCATTTCTATTAGATAATTATGAAACATGCATTAGGGGTCGCCATTGCAAAATAAATAGAGTTCTTATCTCCAGAAAAAATATAGTTCAAGTCTTTTCCACTAATTTACTAAACAGCAGTAATGTAAAAGATATGTCGGATTTTTTCATTACTAAAGTCACGTCATTAACTGCAATTCAAGTTATCGAAGCAATACAATTCTCTGGGCTGTTTTTTTACATCGTTCAAGTATCCACGCTTATGACGACTTTTTTAAAATTATATTGAAGTATTTTACCTTGAATAACTGTTCAGGTAATTCAATAAAATTCTTAGTATGGATCGAGGAACCACATCTTGTATGTGATACATCTGCGCCATTGTTATACCCTTTTTCTGTACTGCAGACAATTAGTGTGAATCTTCGGTCTCTCAGCAACCACCAGCATCTCTCTGAGTTGCAAGTAAATATCATCATTATCAATATCATATCCTTAACTTTTTACAAATTTGTTCTACATGAATATCCCATTTGATGTGTTTGTCTATGTGCATCCCTAGGTACTTAAAATTTTCAGCGTATTTCAGCGGAACGCATGAGCAATTATTCTGACTCTACGCGTGCATTTTTATGGGTAATTCTGTTAGGATTGGTTTTCTTGAGTCTCTGAAGCATAATACTTTTGTTTTAGGAACGTTTACAACACTCTGATTTTTTCGGTACATTCTGTTAATCTATGAATGTCTTCTTGTATCGTCTTTACAGCTACTTTGTAATTTTTGTGTGCAGTAACAATTACTGTATCATCTACAAATTAAATGAACTCTACCTTTAGTTTCACCTGTGCTATCTCGTTAACGTATAAATTAGAAGTAGTGTACCAAGTGCTGTAGATTGGGGTACTCCTAGCGGCTTGACTTAGATTTCTCTGTTATGTCTTGAGCCTAGACATACTGTCTGATACCGGCTATTAAGATAATTCTGGAATAGGTCAGGCATCTTTCTCCGAATACCAATACTCTGTAATCTATCTAGCAACATAGTATGGTTTATTGTTTAAAATGCCCTACTAACGTGTATTATTAAATCTAGAACGTACTTATTACTTCCATACTTTCATTTACATAGCCAAAAAAGTATTCTAACAGGTCACAGGTTCCTATATGCTCACTGTACAGATCCATGTTGTGTGCGATTTAATAGAATATGTTTTGAAATATAACTCCGAATGTTTAATACTATGTTTTTATTTATATACTTGACCCCCTACAGTATGCACACGAGTCTAAAATTAAGGAATTAATGTTTTCTTGCTTTTTGTACATTCTCCAAACAATGGATGCTTGAAGTTTCTTAGGAATACTGCCACTAGAAATATATTATTTTATAATTGTAGTAGTGCAGGTTTTAATATATTGGCATGACATTTATTATCTATCGCTCTAGTTTGGAACGACCACGCTGCTTTGTTAGTCTTAAGATGTTCAACAATTTCAATCAGATCACTGTCATTCATATCGGGGAAAAATAACGAATTACGGTTTCTTATTTGATCGTTTTGTTTTTCTATTTCCATGGAACAGAAGGGTTTGATTGGTATTACATATTCAGTATTGAAGCCATTTACAGTACTTCTAAGCCTTGTTCTGGTCCAAATTTTGTTTGAATTGTCCCCTCAATGTTTTTTGTTTTTTCGTCCCGACAGTTGGTTTGCTGAAGTCAAGCATTGTGCACCATCTCATGTCTCAGCAATATTAGCCCGATAGAAGTATTTTTGTGGACCTTATGAACGCTCCAATTTGGTTCAAACTTTCTTGCGCTTTTCCTTATACTTGTTATTATTAGGAAAACGCTTACGTAATTGCCAAGCTTTCGCGTTTTTTTCTTTTAATCAATCATCAATCCCTATAGTCACCCCTGGTTTTCTTGTTCACGCTTTTTTGGGTTGCATATTTTAGATGATTTTGCATAATTAGCTTGGAATAGGTTAACAACATTATCGTAAAATTTTTCTGTGATTTGTTTTTTTTAGAAACTTCGTTCCAGTCTATCTTTCAATATATCGATCCACTTTATTTTTTTTGTCAATAAATGAATACTCGATATTTTTAGTCCTGATATGTTTCAAAAAATCCGCAATAGTTGCTCCTGCGAAGTAATGGTCGGCTACACTCTCGGAAATGACCTGCCTTTTGGACTTGCCCTCTCTAGTTTATATGTGTATTTGATCTATACACGATTGTATAAGTTTTCTTCCTGATATTTCTTCTCTTGTAAACTCATATACAGACATGTGCCCGTTACTCCAAAACGCAATGGATACACTTACAAATTACCGAGCGTCAAATGCAATGGGTTTCCGTGACAAATTACTTTCACTGAAAAATAACGGATTACTTTACTCGTTACGTTACAAATTACTTGCACGTTATTTTTCCCGTACACCTATCAAGAAAAAACTAGAAACAGTTTTGATGTTTTCAAGATTGTTCTGCAGTGTAACACTACTTTCCATTTCTCAAACGCCCGCATTATGGTAGTCCTTGTAAAAATTAACACTTAATTATTGAAGAGAAAGAATGTGGGTGCACTCCGTTCACCTGTAAGCTGACAAGGCAACGTAAGCTGCAACCACACCCACCATACCGTTAGCTTACGGCGACCGGAAACGATCCCGGAAATTCTGCAGACAGAGCTAGCGTCGCGCATGCTCAGTAGCATCGTCTACCTTGTGGGAGGTCTGCATTTAGCTACCAAAACAGTTACCGATAGAGCAACCAAAGGGTTTTCTCGACAGCGGCGGCGATCTCGCAGGAGATGTCACCCCTAGTAGCGCGGTCCCCACATCTCCGCGGCAATACAGACGACATTTAGGGCTACATTACCGCGGGTCGGTTCGATTAATT
This sequence comes from Ixodes ricinus, assembly GCA_037355805.1. Lineage (NCBI taxonomy): Eukaryota > Metazoa > Arthropoda > Arachnida > Ixodida > Ixodidae > Ixodes > Ixodes ricinus. Next base: position 28,741 of record JAZHYW010004340.1, read on the forward strand.
ACCTCCGTCGGTGCCAATGATCGTCTTCCTTGTCTCACTCTCTCGAATATAGCGGAAGAGAAAACACACGTACCAGTGTAAGGACAGAGTCCAAGAGCATTTATTAAAACACTCTTCTAAATGAACTGCAATCTCCCCATCCAAAATGCCCCCCGCGCCGGCAAGGTAAGAAAAGGTCCTTACCTACCAGACGCGGGGTTCCAGAGAGCCAAGATCGGGAAAGCATTGGAGAAGTCGCCGACTCACGTCCCATCTCTTTCGCGGTCACCCGGACGAGTCCCTTTCCCGAAAGCGGGAAAACAAGAGGCGAAACCTCCTCGCCTGTCAGCAGTGATCCGCATCCGAGCGGGGGAACGGAAAGAGGTCCCCCCGAGAGGAGAGGGAGTGAGAGGAGGGCCCCCAAGCCAGGCGACCCTCCGCCTCACGAACAGGTCGGAGCTCACGACAAAGGCAGCCGAGCGTTCCGACCCGCGGCCTTATCACCAGAGTGTCGAACCGAAATTTTTATCGGTTCGGTTCCGGTTCGGGTTCACGGATTTCGGTTCAGCTCCGGTTCAGTTCCGGGGAGCGAAAAATAACGGTTTGAACCGGTTCAAACCGGTTTGAACCGCTAAACTGAGAATATGTTTTCCGCGCTCCTTTGGCAATAGGCACTTTTTCTAGAGTGAAACGAGTAACTATATAGCTTTTTATCATTTGTTGAATCCCCTTTTTTCAGGTACCAAAAATGAATTGAGTTGTTTAATTTCGACGTCACAGTAAAGTAAAAGCTAGATTAACATATATGACTCAACATCTATTTCTTTTTACCCCAGTCGCACATATTTTACCTGAATCGTGTGATTAGTAAACCTTTGCGTCGCAATATTAAAAGTCGAGTCCTACTATGCTCTTTTACTCAGACATTATTTAGTGCATACAATCATGAAATGGGCACGTTTTCGCCATATGAAAACTAGATAATAAAATACATTTCACAATATAAATGATGACAAGGCAACCGAGCTTAAAGCAATAATATTTTCGAAATGTCAGGAGAGTTTCAGGACAAACCCTTTCAGACTACCTTTTATAGAAACTCTGAGCGGCAAGCACAACGCTTCCTTTCCTGATCAATATTGTTTACACTCAGCGCCGTGATGCAGGCGAATAAGAATGCAGAAAAAAGTGACCTTCCTAATCAGTGCGGATATGACCTAAAATAGAGCGCATTGAAGTGCACCTTTTTGACATAGCTTTGCGTTTTATGTTTGTTCTTGACAAGATGCCGGTCAATTCAATTTGTAAATAAGCATCACCCTTGCTAATTGGTGATTTGTTGTTAAATACAACAAAGTGGTATTTCATAGTCTACTCGACATTAAAGCTACTTAATTCGTCACCTTCTGACGGTCTCCGTGCGCAGTCGCCATAGTTCTGCCACGCGCCACTGTGTATGTACTTTGTTTTCATCCAGCCCACAGACACATAAAATTGTTCATCTTCAAATAAAAGAACAAACAGACTTCTATATGTTTGAGAAGTTAAATATGCGTCAGGAACACAAGTTATTTAAATCAGATTCAAAATGAAAAAAAAGGCACAAGTTTCTCCCCAATCACTTATGCACGTGCCTCTCGAGGATAAAAACGCCGGAAAAGATTTGGAGAGCAAATATCAGATAATTTGTAGGTGCATTAACTTATGATATACCTCTTTATGGTGATAGTCCCTTTATTTATGTTGTAAAGTGTTCAGACAGTAAGAAAATGTTTGTTATTGTCATCAATAAATTTGACTGTATGAAGTTCACATAACCGCTTCAGACCGACATGGGAGGACGAAACTCAAAAATACGCCATCTGTTGAGTGTGCGGAACGTGCTTATTACGAAATGTGCAGAGAGAGAGAGAGATAATAAATTATATTCTTCTGGATAATGCCATCCACGACGCCTTACTGCAAAAAGAACTATATAAGGATGCCTAGTTTAAACGTAAACACGTTTAACGGAACTCCGTCTGGTTGGGTCAAAAAGTTGAGAAATGCAGACCTTCACAAACCAAGTCCTGAACATTTAGTGGCCCGACGTTTCAATAGGTCGGGCTCAATAGGTCGACAGCCACTTAACCCTCGGCGTGTCTAAACGGACTAGGGCACTTGAAGAAGAAAACGTGAGTGAAGCAAACGACACATCGTAGATAGAAAAGAAGCTGCTGCGTTCCACGTGTGAATAGCCCCCTTGATAAAATATAGGAAAAAATCGGTTTTCAAACGTCAGATACTTTACTGTTCAGGACTTGTTTGGTTATGTTGCGTATTTCTCTAGTAGAGATGCGTGTAATGACGTTCCTAATTACACATAAATATCGCAAAAAACAGACAATATATTGCTAATTTAGATCACATTAGGACATCCGATTGCACGAGCTCGAAACTTCGCAGAATACTGTCTTGGGAGGCTAAAATGATAATTGGTATTAAAGGCACTTGTTTTGTGGCCTGATTTTACAACTCCGTGTTTTATCAGTCATGCGCGCTCTAACTTTTTATGAGGCTGCCGCATATCATCGCGAGACTGCTATATATACTGCACAGCTTTACAATTTGGACATCCCCTTGGACATCCCTATTTGGACACCGCAAAGGGACGAAGAAAACTAAATGCTACTTCGAACGGCGTGCCTATCTATGTCCAACATGAGCGTTCAGTGACGACATTGGTCTAGAAGGTCGGATAATGATGACATAGAATTCTGGAGGTAGAACTGGCTGAATAGGCGCAAAGTACCCCTTCTGATCCTTTGAAGCACGTGACTCTCACTTATATTTTGCTTGGAACACCCGTAAATTGGTGGGGCGCTCATATCATCATAACTGGATGTTAATTTCCCACACTTAGGAAGATCGCACATGGTTGTTTCACGCTCTTGCCGTTTAGATTCTCTATTGGCTCAGACCAATAACGTCATCAACGAAAAAAATGCGATCAAAAGTTTGAACCTCTTTGAGCTATTATGTTCAAAATACGCAATATTTCTTGTTCATTTTATGTTTAACGTGTTGCCACTAATTCGAACGAAAGCAATGCAAATTTAAAAAAAAATGTCCAGAAACGCTTTGCATGGCCCCTTCAAGTCCAGATGCAGTTTATTCTACAAAGAAACACTAAGATTTTGGCTAGGTACAAAGATAAAGTGTCGCGAGAATTACACGAGGCATATGAAATTAGGACCAGGGAGAAGAAATGTATGTGACACGTCCCTATCTTTATCTACAAATGAGTTTTAATTTTTGAAGCGCGGGCTGAGCAGATGGGGTAAACAGGGTTTTTGTGGCTATATAACGTGTGAAGTTTCAATAAACTGCAGTTGAGAGTGTGCCTTGTCCTGTTTCCCTTCGTCTGTGTTCCTGTATTTTTTCGGCGCTTTTTGTTTGCAATGAACAAACTGGCCCAAATCTCCACTTTACTATGCTACAAGCACGAGCCTTTGGTCCCGACCACTTGCACTGCAGGAGCGCGCGTGCTTGGATGCTGAAAGCCCGGAGCTCGCTTTTTTTAGTTTCTGATACGCTCACACTTAAAGTGAAACGGAGTATTGTGTTGAGAACATCAGATTTCAACAGAAAACTGAACTGTTTAACATGGTTTGCGCGTGACATCATCGCACTATATGTGAGTAAACAGAGATTTCTTTTTGCTGAGAAAATCAAGCCCGAGGTGCGAAATGCACCCCAGAAGGTTTGCGCTCAGTGCAACTGATGCATTCAGAAACCAAAAAATAGTTTGTCTTGATGCAGCGTCGTGAGGAACGGCGCGAGCGTCTGGCACCCCGAAAACGCGCTTTCTGGCAGGAGTGGTTTCGCAAACGAATTAATTTTGCAGGATCACGCTGTCTGCTCTGTGCTGAAGATGCGGAGCAGAGGAACCTTTACAACACAGTAGGTTTTTAACCCCTCCCCTCCCCCCCCCCCTTTTTTTTCATTTGACGACGCTCCTCCAGAGGATACTTTTTTATTTCTGAGGGACTCAATCCTTTGTTTGGGGGTGCAGTTCGACAATTATATTTCTGTCAATTGTTAGCACCAATTCTTCATTTCTTTTATTTTGCATCAAGAAACTGTGAAGTTTAAACAAAACTGCGAGAATTTGAGCAGCGGCCGACTTTCGGCTGTCCCTCAAAGGCCACTAGAATCTTTCTTTTCAAGTATCCCTGCCGTACACACTTGTAGTTCTATTTATCATCAGATTAATAAGCTATATTCAGTCCTTTCAATGCTTCTACACTCGGGGACAAATTTCTCAGACAGTTCGGCAACAACGAAAACATTTTTGAGTGCCTCAATGTTGTGTACATGTAAAATAGTTCATGCAACGATTTTTGCACTTTCAGTAAATACCGCTAAGAGGTAATCCCTGCCGTTGATAGCTGGCAAAAACACCCATCAGTTTTCCTCTCTGCTCAACGGCAGACGCGAAAAAAAAGAAAGGAAAGAAACAGCTTTCCCCTCCTCAACTCACTATGAGAACAGGCGGCAATGTGATCTGACGCTAATTGTATACCGCCAGTGTTCATCGTAGTAATGCGCTGGGGTTTGCAAAGAATAAAGCAGCGGTTGAGATCTAGGCTTTATTAGAGTTCAGCTATTCTCATCTTTGATTGAACACGAGCCAACACGAACCCAGACAACACTTGGACATCCCCAGGATGTCCTCAGGACAACCTTTTGAGGACATTATGATGTCCTGAGGATGTCCTCAAATGATCCTGGAAGCATCCTAAAAACGTCCTATTGTCCGGCCTCAGGACATCCTCAGAACGTCCTCAGGAGGGCAGCCAAGGATTTTTCTAGTACATTTTAGGACAATGCACTGCAGGTGCAGCTGTTCACTGAGCTGTTAAGCGCCGTTCACACATATGCAACCGAGTAAGACCGAGAGAGACCAGACCGGTTTTTAAGCCTCTTGCGAAGTCCTAGGACCGGATGCGCTGCTGCGGAGCTGGTTCTAAGACGTCGTAAGAGGCTTAAAAACCGGTCTTGTCTCTCTCGGTCGTACTCGGTTGCAAGAGTGTGAACGGGCCTTTAGGATGCTTTCATTTTTTATTGTTTCTAGGTTTTCTCCAACTGGATTTTGAACCTGAACATGCCTGCAGAAAGAAATTCATTGTTGTGTACTATTTTAAAGTGAAATTCACACACTAATTCTAGATACTAGTCAGTGAGAGGAAGAACATAGGGCAAGGGAAAGAGGGAAGAAAGCTGACGGAATGCTGAAGAGGAGAGAAGAAAACCTCTCCCCTCCAGCATCCCGTCTGCTTTCTCCTCTGTGTCTTTCCTTGCCCTATGTTCTTAGCCTGTAACAATGAGCATGATCATGCCATTCATTATTGCAAACAAAGGTACTGTTCAAGAAATACTTTATTGGAGAGCAAATGTTATACATGACTTTTTTCAATGTCTGCACCAGACATGCAGTCTGACTTCGCATCTTGGCCAGCACTAGTCCGAATAGTCAGCAGGATCTAGAAAAAAATCAATTCCATAAGCATTCATAATAAAAACAGGTAATGTGAGAAACTTGCCATCATGTCGAACATCTCCGGCTTTTGACTGCAGCTTTTTCAGTTTCTCTCCAGCGTGGCGCAGCCACACTTTGATGATGGTCTCCACGTCAGATTTGTTTGCACACCAACATTTGCTTTCACTGCCCCTGAAACATTGATTTTTGATGACAGTCACAGCAGAAAACGTTGGTACGGCACACACACATCTTTATCGAACTCACGAAAAAAACACACCGCCGAGGATGGTTGTGGCGGTTGCGGTTCGTGCGAGGAAGATGCCCTTGCTACCGAGTCTATTTTCGCACAGTTGATAGGCTCGAAGCATTCGTTTACGTGCCGGCATCTTTCCCTCCGAAATTGCCGTTCACTGCTTTCCGCCATTTCGAAGAAGTACTACATATAAAAAAACACTAACCTTTGTCACTGCCTTGCATTGCTGCCATCATCAATTTGGATGGAACAGCGCGGATATACAGATTCGCAGCGCTAACTCAGTGATATATTTCTTCTTCCTCAAATCGTCATCTTCTTCTCCTTCGCCGTTAATGAGAACATTTAAAATTTTTAAACACCAGAAACCAAATAGCCAATAAACATTAAAAAGTAAATAATAAATAAATAAATAGATAACAACTAAAATAAAGAAAACAAAAAAACTGAAAAAAGTCAAAATAAAATTTAGAAATAATTTTAAAATAAATTACAATTGAAAAATTAAACTTAAAAATAATTTTTAAATTAAAAAATATTTGTTTTTAATTGTTATTTATTTATTTATTTTTTATTATATATTTATTAATGCTTATTGGCTATTTGGTGTTCTAAATATTTAAAATATTTAAACACCAGAATAAATAAAACGGCGAAGGAGAAGAAGATGACGATTTGAGGAAGAAGAAATATATCACTGAGTTGTTAGTCAGCGCTGCGAGTCTTTCCTTCTTGTGTGCCTGTGATTGTGACTGTATCTGCGCTGTTCCATCCAAGCATGAATTACCAACTAGCCCAAGCATCCACATTATCCCCATTATGAAGCCATCATCAACCTCGAGGCTATTTCTGTTTCTGTCCTGGCTTGGCTTAGCTTGCTTGGGTCTCTCGGATGGGTGGCATAATTGCAATAACGGTACGCCTTGTAGTAGGCGGTAGCTTGCGCCACCTAGATTGAATGTTGCCAATGGAACTGAATTCCAAAATACTGCGCAAATACAAAACTAATAATAATTGTAGTGCGTCCTGGTTTTAATAAAGAATTGTTTGATCAAAACTATAGTTAAAAGATGTCCTAAACTTACACAACTACATGTAATAATTTGTATGTAAAAATTTAGGTTAGCAGTAAACATGAACTGTGTATACTACTACCATTTTAATAATTTATTTTTTTAATAACGCAATCAAATTGAGGACGTATATTTACCTCTAACTTTGTATCCTTAGTCCTCAATAAGTCCTCGGAAGGACGTTTCTAGGATGATCCAGCGACTGACGTGCTCAGGATGTCCTGAGGATGTCTTGAAAACCGTGAGGACGTTTGTACCTTTTGAGGACGTCCTGAGGATGTCGGGTGTTGTCTGGGAATCTTCGGCGATGCTGATTGCCAAGAACCCGAGCACTCGGCTCAGGCTCATGACAACCGAGTACCTCACGGTGTCGCATGACTCGTGGTGAAAAGTCGTGATGGCTAATGCCCCTGAATAAAAAAGGCGGCGACATCTTCTCCCTCCTCCTCTCACGCAAACACCTTTTATTTTTGTGTGTTGCTTTTTTACACCCGCGCTTCGGCGGTAGCGCCGCTTGGTTTGGCCCAAGATAGCAGGCGTCATTCTTCAAAGGATGTCGCTACTTTTCTGTGTAAATGGACCTTAGTGGTGGCCTGTGACGTCACGGTGTCAACAACGCTAATACATCTATATTCCGTTGCATTTCAAGAAGGTAGGGTGAGGGAGAAGAAGACCGGGGAGGAAGAAGCAGACGAAACGTTGGAGAAGAGAGGGGGAAATTGACGTTCTGAATTTAACTCGACTTGGACGCGGTGAGTAATGCGACTACGCCACGGGGCCACGTGACGTGACATTATTTGACAGCATGTCTTGAAACCATGACGTCACGTGACCACGTGACACATGATTAATCGTAGTGCCAATACAAAAGCGCAACGAAAACCCACAATTTTTTATACATTGCAATTCGGTTTATAACAATTTGATTACTACATAGAAATGCAGCTGCCAATTTTTACTTCTCAAACACTCATTTTGTAATTAAAAAAAATTGCCGTGAACCGTTTTGAACCGGTTACCGTTATATTTTTTTCCGGTTCAGTTCCGGTTCAGTTCCAAGATGGCGGCGAAGATTTCGGTTCGGTTCAGTTCCGATTCGGCTAAAAATAACGGTTCTGTTCCGGTTTTCGGTTCGGTTCGGTTCCGGTTCGACACTCTGCTTATCACAGCCATCGGGGAAGGGAGACCAGCAAAAATCCCCACAAGCTATGCTAGGAGATTCGGAAGTAAGGAACCGACCAACGATAGCTTCCTTTTGAAACTGGACTTTCGAGCGTGAGCGCAACGTCTCAAAGCAGCGGTCTCGTGCCTGTAACTTTGTGCAGGTAGCGAGAGACGTCGAAGAAGTTGGAAAGGCTTAAATGGTGTAGAAGTCAAAAACAAATAAATACGAAGAGATTTCTCCTGTCTAGGAGAAGTAAAGCACAATTGGAAGGCGGTGGAAAGAAGCAGAGACTACTTGCCGTTGTCGTCTTGATATTTTTTTCTACGCATATTTGTATAGGCCTTGAACGTTTTTTTAGTGGTTCTTGTGACCGGTCATAAAAAAATCATGTTTTTATTTTAGTCAGTCTTCTCTTTACGATGTTTTCTATTTGGTTGTACTTTTTATTTATTTATTTATTTACCCTAAAGACCTAAACTAGCATTACATAGGGGGGGGTGGCGATAGTATGAAGTTTGATACAATTGGGTCAAGTGGGAAAAAACGATTACATAGTTGGCATAAACAATGTTGAGCTGCTGAATTTTCTGCTCATTATGCTCCAGTTCTGTATTGTGCTCATATTTTCAAAAAGCAATGATTAATTAAAGCAATTCTTTACCAATTTTTTTAAACGAAATTTTATTACAACTTACTGGAGAAAAAACGTAACGTGGCAATTACAAAATTACTTGAAAAAGTAATGGATTACTTCCCAAGTCTGCTCATAATTATCGAGTGCAATCCCTTCTGTGCAATGTCCTATAGGTCTTTCTTGGTGAGTAAGCTCGGTTTTCTGGAGTCTAAGTTAATGTTCCCTACAACTGTCATGTCAATGGCTTTGATCTTATTACACTAGTTATTGATATCCTCTAGAAGTTAATTTGCATTACCACGTGGTGCCCTGTATAGTCCCAGTGTAAAGTATTTTATTGTTATATTCAATTTTAATATGAGGAGCTTCCGTCAGAAAGAACATAATTCTATAGCGTTTCGTTATCTTCATTTTCGGTTTGCCATAATCATGATTCTTCCTCGTTTCCACTCATCTCTATTATGTGAAAACACCTCTAAATCATTTAGGAACAATGAGGATTCTTCCTCCGGTTAAATATTAGTTTCTGAACATACGGGCCACTAGTTCTTCATTTGGGAGGTGGCTTGGCGTTCGGCGATGAGCAGTTTACATTTGCAGTGAAAATAATTTGGTAAATTCATTTCGGGGAGACACGCTGTATACAATAAATAAACCGTGTGTCATCAGTGATGTCTCGGGGTAACGTTCGGAACAATACAAGAATACACGTCTGGGTTCACGACAAGGCATATTCGGCATGTGCATCTGATGTTGGGACATAATGCTCAGCGCACATTTTATTTTTGTTCATGTCAATTTTCTTGATTATTTATAATTTTCCTTATTCTAAGTATCGGGTAACTTAACTGGATAGCTTACGAATTTACAAACGACCAGCTTTCCTCCAGATGCTCCAGAGACGGGATTTATGCCCTCTAGTGAGGCCTTCTCTACAGACATGCCTTTCACAATAACTTTCATAATGCCCCCATACTTACGCAGGCTGTGCGGAAAGTTTTCACGCAACAGAATGAAGTACTTCCCAAACCGTTGGTCGTGACTCAAAGTGGGTAGCTGCTTATTCGGAGAAAGGCTGCGAAGCAGCTTCGAAACTTGGAACTAAAAATGCGAACTTGACTTTTCTGGTGGCTTCGATAAAAACATAACGTACAAGTCGCAATTCAACATCGAGTCAGGAATGAGAGTGGAAGTGTCCAAACTCTTCCTCCTTTCAAGAAAATGTTCTTTGACAAACAAGCTCACTTTAGAGATTGGGAACGGGTTCCGCAAAAATTTCATCGAAAAATATGGCCACAAAAAGAAATGCCCCGGAAAACAAAAGACGTTTACAACACCCTGTAACGCCGAATTAAAGCGAAGCTCTTGAGGAGGAGGAGGGAGGGGTACAGAGGGGAGGGAATACCCCTCCTCCTCCTCCTCCTCCTCCTCCCTGGTACTCCTCCTCTCTCCTCCTTCCTCCACCTCCCGCTCCTCCTCTCCTCCCCCGCCTACCTCCTCCTCGCGCGTTGCATCATGGGAAATGTCCCATAATGCACCGCGCGAGACCGTCGTGACGTCACTCGTCACGTCACGAGTCCCGCGCGTTGCAATATGTGACATTTCCCATAATGCACCGCGAGGTTACGCTGACGGTGACGCCGCTCAAGCCTGAAACGGGCGCCTAAGAGCGGCGCTCTCAAATTCTCCACGGCCTCGCCCAGCGTAAGGTGCGCCTCTTCTACGACGTGACTCAGAGTTCCAGCAACCCCCTCAATTTTGCACATGTGGTACATGCAGTACATGTTATTCATGTTACGGAGAATTTCGTAAGCGACAAATAATTCTCTGATATCTTGCAATCTAAACGTCCTACCGTATTTTCCCTTCTATAGTATGGGTGTAAGACTATATCCTTTTTAGAGTGTGCTGTGTATTCTGAGTGTCCGTTTTCAGTCAAAAGTTGGCAGGATTTGTTTTGTATATACATAAACACTAAAAGTTTATAACTTTTGATAACGATTAGCATTGTTCATGTACCATAAATCGGTCAATCTGTACCAGAACGGCCCATGAATAAGTGTATAGAGTCGTTCTTGCAGGTTTTTACTCAATGTCTTCCGACGGGCCCCGAAGGCAAGCCGCGAAAAAGCCTATACAATATTATTATGGCGGCATTAGTATTTACTATCAACCTGTGAAAACATATAGTTCCTTGTTACTTCTTTCATTTGAAATTACATTTCCCCTAACAATAATATTAGCCCTCTTAAATTCCAGGAGTTTCCAAAGGCACTCTCGCATTTTATAAAGTGTTCCGCAACTATGTACGAGGGGCGTTCATAAAGTTCGTATTATCGGCACAAAGTTAATAAAACAAAATAAAACAGGTATCGACATGATCGGCGTCCCTCTAGTTTCCGCACAGTATAAACATCGCATGCTATAGTAGCTCAGAACGCTACCAGGGAGTCGAAACAAAAATGGCACCGCCCGTCGGTGTCAAGCACATGCAGTGATCCGTTTTTTTGTTTTTTTTCATTTGAAGGGAAGCAATGCTAAGGATATTCATTCCAATCTGGGAGCGTTGTTCGGTGACAACGCCCCAGTTTATGACACTTTGGTTAAATGTCGCAGACGCTTCCAGTGGGCCAAATAAGAGGAAGGCATTTCAAGGACGGCGACCAAGTGATTGCTGAAGTGGAGCGATTCCTGAACACTGAAGACGAGGAGTTCTACAACAATGGCCTCCGGCATGTGGTGCATCGCTGGAAAAAGCGGAAAACTTTTGGTGGCGAACATGTAGAGAAAGTCTCAACTCCTACTCGAGTATGATTGCTGAATCCTGATCCTTCGTGACAATAATACGAACTTTATGAACGCCCTCGTAATTGCTTCCAGCGTAGAAGGGAGAGGGGGTACAGTGAAGACATCTTTTTGTGGTATTTTAATTTATAATAGTCGCCTGGAAAACCTCAATAGTGATTAAGGTCCGAATGATTTCATGTTCCTCAGTCATCGAAATCATTACATTATGACACAGAAGTTCCTTACTTAAAACTTTGAAGAGTTCAAAAAAGAGGTTGCAAACACTGTTTTCAATATTAATTGTGCATCTATAAAACGAAATAAGGAAAAAAAAGCATACAAACACATGCAAGTTCTTAAATTGATGTTGCGCGATGCGGATATGTATTACGTTTTATCTTGGAATGGCTCAGGTCTTACTCAATAAAATATTATATCCAATCGCACCACCCACAAGGAATGAAAAAAAACCATATTCCACTTTTATTTTGCACAATGTAGCTAACACTTTACGCAATTCTTGTATATACGATCTTTTCTTTGGGAACACCCAATAAAAAAAACCTAGCGTTTCGCTATTCCGTAAATACTAAAACATTAATTACAATTTTTGTGTGGATTTTTTTTTCTTTTCTTTTTCTTGCAGCTGTTAAGTTTTTTGCTTCACAAGTGGAATTGATCGCTTAGATCAACGAACTTGAACGTATTAGGAAGTGTGGTATATTTTGTTAATGTTCTCTTAACTGCAGTTGTCTATATAATAAACGGAACAATAGCATCACATACATCTCAGAGCTCCCATTCTGGTCGAACTGAACTCAAGATGTATCTTACGCACCTCGTGTTTGCTAGCCTTGTTGTGGCCACCCTCGCCAGTGGCAGCAAGGCCCCGACAAACGAATCACATACGGACGCATGAAAGGTAAGAACAAAAAAATAATTAGTTGAGTTAAAATGCTCGATATTCCCATTATTCATTTGACATTGATTTTACTTTGAATTTAATTTCATAAAACTACCTTCTTGCAATATTTTTATTACATTTTGCAAACGGCATTCAAGAAATCCGCTTCCTGCAGTGAAATCACCCTGGAAACCCTCTTTTACTCTACTACCTCATCCCCAAGAAACGTTGACGGGTTTTCAAATCGCGGTGTGCTTTAATCCTTTCTCATTTATTTGTTTATTATTTTAAAACGTGTATGCTACGGTACGACTATGTTCGTCTAGAGTTTCTGTATATAGCTACCTACGGTAGCATATTTGAGTATTCGGCCTCGGCGGGTGGCCGTAGCGCCGGTTCTCCTGCATGGCCCTGGATGCTTTGCTACTCACATGATCGATCTCGGTGAATAGCGGCGTGGCGGCTCGGGGAAAACGAATGCGCAACTCTGCTATATCGAAGATCTCTATGTTCGTATATCTTGTGGCGCCACGAAAACACCCACTGGCGTTCTCGGCATTTTTTTTTTTCAATGGAAACCGCGATATTAAACGGTGCGCATCACTCTGCTTTGCTTATGTAACCAGAAAAGGTATTTGACTCTTCCGTATTCTGGTTACCGACGTTAGCCGTTGTGAACCAGACATAATCCCTTTACTTCCGTAGCAGTGTCCGCAATAATAGCGCTTTCAATTTCTAAGCATACTTCCGTTTCGGATTAAGCCCGTGCGCAGCCAAAGCCGATTCGATAAAGCCAATCAAGTCGCTTCAAAAGTCTATCGTTATGGCGCTCTTCGTGCATTTGTTATCACATTATAAACCAATCACGCACAAAACAAGCGCAGGGTCACGCCGCATTCACTGTGCGTGACTGGTTTAGTTCTAGGTGGCTGAGGCTAGTGAAAACTCCGCCTAGAATAGCGGAGCTCTCAACGAACTGAGTTAACAAGCTGGGAGTCAGTATACCAAACTGGTGTAAACAGTTACCACCTGTTTTTTGCTCGTAACAACCACAAGGGCGCGACCAGACGCTAATTCTTTGATGTAATCAGTTTAGAAGAAGGACTGTAGCAACAGTGAACATCCGCTTAGTATACTGGTGGCTAGACAACACAACCCAGAATAATGAGAGCCAACGCATGGCCTCTTCTCCCTTCATTAAACGTCATCACAGTCGGATCGCGCTAACTCGGCTATTGGGCCCGAGTCCGACCTTCGACGCGCTGATTGGACACGAGCAAAGACGAACACTGACACAGCAATCGTGCCCAATCTCACGCCTCAATCGATCTGACTGTGAGTCTGTGATGACGGTGCGGAGGCCTTCTGTATAGGTGGTATTGGGCTAGCCCTGTTAGCTCAGTTGGCAGAGCGCTTATCAAGTCCTTAAAGGGGCCCTGCAATGCCTTTTTTACTGTTTTTTAATTTGCACCAATCCTGAGCGCACTGAACGTAGTAACTTGGGGAACTTTTTCTTTTCTCGAAATTCGCTTTATTTTCAAAGTTATAGGCAAATTAAAATTACAAGAAAAAGCAAAAAAAAAGCAAAAAATAACCTCCCTCTTACGTATTTGGTCCTGGCTTGGTCTTTGGTCCTGGCCTGGCGAAGTGACCGGCCAATCGGCTGCGGCTTACGTTAATGGCCGCTTCCCCTGCAACGCGTCAACGGCTCGTTGTTTGCTTCATCCCTCCACCGCGCTTGCCGGCATGAATTTACCGGGTCTGTCGGAGTTGGAGCTCCGAATCCTCAGTAGAAGTGCGGAACTGGGAGTAGTACCGTACGAGGACACTCCTCGTAAGCGTCCGGAGCGCGCTGGCGAAGCTTCTCGGCCCCAACTCGACGAAGTTCCGGGCGTGCTTCCTACCGCCCCACTACCGGAGCCACCGCCACCTCGTCGAGTTGGAAGCACAGATTGGTGAGCGTTTTCGTTAAAGCTGTTCCCATAATCACCTTCCGCGCACAATTGGGGAGCTCGGCTCTAAACGACTGTTTTTTGCAATCAAACAGGTGCGAGTGCGGCCGCTGCACTGCGATGCCGACAGCTCGAGAGTGCTTCTGCTGCCGAGAGTTGGCACCGGCCGTGCGGAAGCAACCGACGGGGTGCATCACGTTGGACGGAGACTTCTCGAAGCTATGCTTAGATGTTGCCGTCCTTGCGGTGGCATACTGCGAAGTCCGTGAGAGCGGTCGTGAGCTTCAGCACCAGCTGCACGAGTGAGTAGGCGGGCATGAGGCAACCTAGCCGAACTAGCCGTGGCGCAGATGTCACACTATACTTCGTTTCACCTTGGGTCCAGACGCAGTCGATGCTACAAGCGCGAGCTCCGGGCTTTCAGCGTCCCTGCCAAGCACGCGCGCTCGTGCAATGCAAGCAGTGTTCAGGGCCACACGCTCGCGCTCGTAGCATCGGCTGCGTCTGGACCCAAGCTGAAACGAAGTATACCCAAAACGAAAACCGTGATCATGTTTTACATGTAAACATTTAGGGACTTGTGTGAGCGCGGTGACTCACGGAACCTTTTAGTATGGGTTCATGTTTTCGCAAGCCCAAACTTGCATGATTTCCTTGCGTTCATAATTTTGAGCTTTATATTTGTACTCCAGTTTCTGCATCTTATTCGGTGGAAATTATGCATCATGTGGTGGAAATTATGCATCATGTACGACTCTTTATTGCTCAAAGGTTTAGGCATTTACTGTCTTGCAAAGATATCCCAAATTAAATAAACCTATCTTTTTTTTGTCGTATATATTTTGTTTGATTTTGTACTAAATTTATTTTTGACGAAGCAAGCATATATGCTTTGCTAGGAATTAATTTCATTGTTTCCTTTTAGCAAGTAGCAATGTTTGCACATATAAAATAGACTGCAACACAGTTAAACATATCAACAGTGTTTTTATTACATGGAAAGGCAGCAGTATATACAAATGGGCAAACTGCACCACATATCTGTAGACCTATAGATAACATCCTGTCAAAATAATGGGAGTTGGTGTGACAGGTGACACTACCGTCAAATACTGCAGAAGCACCCACTTTGGACAATCACCCACTATTATTATTTTGAAAACTCGGGAATACTGCAGATAAACCGATCTCACCAGCAGGGCTGGGCAGTATTGCGATACAAATGTATCGCAAGAGTACGTTAGAGATAATTTTGAGTATCACTGTATTGAGATACATTTGAAAAATGTATTTGTATCTCAGTAGTGAAATACATTTACAATATATCGCTTGTATTGCAATCCTTGGCCAGACTTACATACCTCACTACATTCGTTGTCGTTTTTCCGATACATTTAAAAGATAAAATGTGTTTGGTGCAAGTTTCTTCAGAATTTATAACATGAACTCGCTCTGTATCATAATCCTTCCCAATCACCAACATAAAGGAAAACCTGTTTCTTTAAAGGTTACTTGCAAGAATAACAAAATAAGCTCCTCTTGCAAAGCCCTCTACTCTTTCCAATTTAGCATAGCAAAAGCTGTAAAGGTGTTGAGTGGAGAAAAGATACACGGGTTTGTTGTCGAATCTCCTCACACTATGGGCGACTCAGAAGCATATAAGACGACAGTTGAAGATGCGCCCTCACGGCAAAACAGGGTTCATTTCGTGCAAACGCCTTCTGTCAAGCATGGCACGCAGTCTTTAACAAGCAGCAACTATGTGGTTCACTGGGTGCGACATGTTTCTTTTTTTAGCGGCATTAGTTTGAGGTAATAAGGAGAAGTGCATAAAATGACGCAAAAGAGGAGCACTGCATTCGCCACGGACTATGCTCCTCCCCTGTTTACGGGTAAAGCAGCGTGAACAAGGACCTGTGTCCTTGTTCAGGCCGTTTTACCCGTAAACGTGCTTCACCAACTAGCCCAAATTTCAACAGTATGCCCTCCCCACGTAGCACCGTTCGGGAACAATTGTATTTTTATAAGTACGGTATCTGTATCTGTATTCCAGAATACTTTTTCGATGTTGTTCAGAAGTGTCTCAGGGTCATCCCGTTGCATAGGACAGATATATCTTAGTATCCGTATTTTGGGCCTTAAAATACATATCTCAGTATTTGTATCCCTGAATATTTTTTGGAGTATCTCTGCCCCGCCCTGCTCACCAACCAGTTTGACTACACCACCGCTATCACAATGCATAAAAAACCTTTAGTCTTTCTGCATGTGCAAAAGTATTTAACAGGTTGTTACTCTGAAGTAGGCTTATGTCAGGTTTAAACATTTTCAAGAAAGGCAGGACAGCATCGAAGATGTTTGTCAATTTGGCAAGCTTGGAACTGCATGTCGCGAAGAAAACATACAAACGGTAAAGGAGCTTTGGCCAAGGATTGTCTACTCACAGTATGAATGTTAGCGGAGGAAGGGGGCATCAAGCGTGAAATTGTCCGTTTTATTTAGACCCGGGATCTGTGTGATTGTGCTTCCCAACATTCAACACCATGTGACAAGGGAGCTGGACGTCCTCCCAAAAAAGGACTTCGCTCAGATTTTCCAGGTCCTGTTCATTTCCTGTCTACAAAAAACAAACGCTCTATTTTTCTTCTCTGCAGGAAGTATCGCTTTGTGGCGTACCGGCAATTCACCCGCTGGATGTGGGGTCGCCTGGGCGCTGGAAACCGGCGAGTTTTGCCAGCATGCGCTGTTCATAAAATAAGGAAAACGTTTCCCTCCCAGAGGTACACCGGCTTTCGGTACCCCTCTCTGGACTCCGCACCAGTGGATAGCTGAGGTTGGTCCACTTCTTGTGTCGGTGGTCTCTTGTGCAGTAGATCCTTCTGAAACCACAAATACCAAAGCTAACATTAGCTGTAGTTAATTGCACCCCTGTAAATCGGCAGACCTTGTTATTCTTGATTCAGCCCCACAAATAACTTTATATGAACTTTAATAAACATTTGACTGCATTTTGCATTTTTGTAAAACTGGGCAAACAACTTAATACCAGTGCCACAGAGAGATTTAAGTATTGATGGAAATAATGTGCTTTCTAGACTGTAATTTAAAAAAAAAAAGCTAAAGTAAGCGGACTGGATGCTGCGAATGTTTATACATGTATTGTGAGAAATCAAGCCATTTTTAAGAATTAGTGATATGGTCAGATGCAGCCCTGAAACGTTTCTAAGATTTATATAATGTATGAGATGTAACAGCCTGTGTACACTGCACTGTTTTCGAGTGAGGAGTTTTATTTTTAGAAAACCCGACAAGCCAAGATACACACGGAAGTTTGCTTATCAGATGGGCTTTAAGCCCTGTAGCGTGAAAGCCTGTATAGTGGACACTACTCCATAGTATGACAAAATTCAGTATTAGAGATTTTGAAAACAATGCACTCCCACATATTCTTGCAGTTACAAGAAAGATTGGCCTAGGTTCAGTTTCTGGGCTTGGCTGTTCGAAAAAAAAAAATTAAAAGTCCATAAGGATGCTATATTTTTCAAATTTTAAGGGGTGCAATATGATACAATTATTGTTGTTTGTACCTGGTTATTCTCTTGTAATCCTCACATTTTGTCCCTTTCGAGAGATGTATTGCCATGAAGTTGCCAAAAGTGTGATTGCACATGAAAATCCTGCAGAGTTTAAAGGGACACTGACAGGGTATTTATGCTCGCCAAGGTTTTTATTTGTACGTGACATATGGGAGCCCAACTACCCAGAACACAATTTGCGGCTCGATGTTCGTTTTCTTTCCGCCCGAAAACCCCCAATCAAGAGCTGGCCGGTTTGAGTCGCGCTCACTCTCTTCTCCGTGGTCACGTGCCGTTTTTGGTTGGTTGAAACACAAACACCAAATATAATCAACGTCGTGGGCCAATAAAGGCAAACACTCAATATTAAAAATAAAGATTAAATATCATACCAAATTTTTGTGGCTTCTAAAAAGCCGGAAATATGTTGATTGAAGACAAAAAAGGTTGCACAGCCACGTGACTTCCCTCAGCTTTCTCCTCAATAATTCTTGTTCCTCCCCAGTCCAGTTTTGGTTTCGGTTTCGAGCTGTTGCTGTTGAAAACAACAATGGACACCACTGGCATGAGACATTTAGTTTGGAGTGAGAAGGGGGGGGAATCGCGAGGGAACGGGCAGTCGGAAAAACCGTTCAACACAAGCCGGTTGTGCTGCGATTCTTTCTCGACCTCAATGTCATCAACGAATACCTAGCGAAAGAGTGCCTCAAAGCGCAACAGTTGCGTTTTCTTACTTTATTAAAAATATATGTGACGCTGTAGCAAAATATTGATTGGGTAGTCAAACTTTTTTTGGGGTGTCAGTGTCCCTTTAAGGATTTATCTCCCAAAAACCCAGGTGAGCTGGCATACTCCTAATCCTCATGCTAAATAATTAGCTGCAAGGTATCTGTAAGGAGCATTCACCTCATGAGTGTCCTGGCGCCCCCCGGCTGAAGCGCGACATTCTCTGCGCCACCAGCTGCTCTTTGGGGAGCCTTGGGTACAGCGCCGCCATGGGGAGGACTTCTTCCTGACGGGTCTTTTCCAGTGCCTCCTTGAAGGAGGACGACTCGTTGCAGCAAGCGACAACTTCGTGGAGAAGTGCGCCGACGTACGCTGTAATAATTGAGAGCATAGGGGAAGCTTTATACAATAAAACATTTCAGCCAAACAAGTGGCTACTGGTAACATCTGCACTTATCTCAGAAAAGCCCAGTGCAACACACTTGTGTATGTCATACCATAGGTAGGCTTGGTTTTCTCCTTCTTGACGGTCTCGATCCCTTTCTTTGCCCTCTGCATTCTCCTCTTCCACTTGAGGCGTCCGTCCCTTGTGAGGGCTTGGCTTCTTGTGGAGTTCTCATTATGATGGAGGGCAGCCAGCCTGGTTCTGAAGCAGAAATGTTGTCCACCGTCAAAAGCATTGTTGGGAAGTGTTAACAAAAAGAAGGGGCATAGCTAGAGACTTTTTTTGGGAGGGGAGGAAAGGGGGGCTAAGGGGGGTCGAGCTCTGGGTGGGGGGGGGGCTAGGGGATGGAGCTCTTGGCGTGTGGGGGTGCCGAGGGCATGGTAACATTTTTTTGCACTGGACATGCAAAATGGCGCCTTGAGCATAGGATAGGAGTGGAACCACATTCCGGGGGCGGGGGGAAGGGGAAGGGTTGAAGGGCTGTAGGCCGGGCTGAAACACGATAGGCCCGCTTCCTGGCTGCGCACCTGACTCAAAGCTAGACTGGGTTCTTTCAGGTGTGCCAACTTTTTTGACAAAAGACAAACCTGGCAAGCATCATGCCGGGCTTGAATGCAACAGACTTGGGGGCAAATCTTGTCAGGGTACTATGGTAAGACTCGAGGTTGTAGGTCTGGCCCGCGGGTGAGACGTGCTCGAGGTCCCTGAGCAGCAATCGCTGTGTCGTGATTGCTGCAAAACGCTTGTATGCTGGGGTACCTGAAATAAAAATTGCTCACTGTAGAGGTTCTTTCTACTTACCCTCCCCACAATATACATATGCAGTCATACCAGACAGAGATGTGAGTGAAGCTAAGTTATTGAAATGGGTATCTTCTGACCTGGAGAGAGCCACTCCCTCTCTCCAATGAGAGGGTCATGGAGGCAGCGGTTGTAGATCCCTCCGTGGCCAGTATGCACATCCAAGGCATGATTGTTGATGCCTGCAGTTTCATAAAGTTGCTGCTGTCACCCTCCAGTTTACATGGCTACCGGATACCAGTTTTATATTACAAAATTGCTTTCTGATCAGGCGATGTTTGAGGAGTTAGTTTGTATAGCTGGGCTCTGCTGATTTCGTCATGTTGGCTTCCTTTTTGCATTCACATGTGTTCTATAATATAATATTTTTATTCAAAATTGGGTGATTTTGGCATTGGCCGTGAACTTCAGTCAAAAGTTGTATATGGCTATAAAAGGTCAGCTGAACTTGGAAAAATAGAATATAGAGAGAAAAAGGGACAGACATACTGCTGGGAAGGTCAACTACAGCTTGTTATATACGGCTTGTGTCCTACATCCTTCTACATGTACTGGTGTATTCCCCCAGAGGTTGTTCTGAAACATCATCCCTCAATGTTCTTTTTTAATATGATAAGGAAACGCAAGGGTAGCGTGCTGATTTGTTTTTGCAATGACAAATGTGCGATGCGAATGCACCACTGCATGATATACCAAAGAAATGTGTGTAATACGAGGAATTTTTTTTCACATTTTTGCATGTGAATAGTGTTTTGTATTATATGTGGATTCAAACAATTTTCAGCCTTCATGAGGTCAGTTAAAACATAGTCTCTCATAGTTTCGGTTCCCAAGTAATCAAAATCATTATCACGCTTTTGTTAGCTGTTGTACCATCACCCGACCACATAATCAACCAAAGTCGCCACTGCCGATCGCCTGGCTGCTGTTGAAATCTCGCCAAGCACCTCATTGGGACCATTGTGGAGGTGATACATGGCGAAACGAGTGACTTTAGTTTGGAAGACTGTTGGCAACAGCATGGCAAAAGTTGGCTGTAAACGAGGGAAGGATACGAGGGTGGAGGCAACAGACACAACCGCTTTCTGCATGCAACAGCACAAGACATGTCCGGTGGCCAAAGGACGAAGCACTTTCTGGGGTGAAAGTAGACGTGGAACACTTTGTGAAAAAATAATGTACTTTGCATCTTGCTATAAACAATTTAGGTACTCGAGGCAAAGGTAATGGAACTAGTACGACAGAAAGGCATCCCACGATAGTAAAGGACTTCAAAGCAAACAAGCATTGGCTTTTGCGCTTCATGTTCCCGAGTCGCATTAAATGTGGGTTAATCTTTTTTATTATTTTTTGGCGGTTTGCAAATAGTGATTTGTATTATATGCAAGTTTTTAGTGTATGCAGGTTTCTACAATAGTGTCAAACGCAACCCTGGACCCACACTTTCTCCAGCTAGACTGCTGTGACTTGCTGTGATTATTTCCCAGAATACACGGCAGATGCGTCTTCAAGTAGAGTAAAAGCAGTCCTTGATCTGATTCACAACTCGTACCGTGCCTGCTGTACGGGAACGCACAAGATCGCCTGTGATGGCTGCAGCCAGCCACGTCAACCGCTTTATGTCCAGGCATGCTGTGGTTTACGCAAGTGTCACTCGACTTCCAGACTATAAAATGTCACAATATGATGAGAGCATCCTCTAATCATGTATGGATTTAACTATATTGAGGCAGAAGCATTCTGGTGTGAAAGTGGTCTTTTGTTCCTTGTCGTTCGGTACTCGACCTGTGATTTTACTATACTCCGTTTCACGATAAATCGGGGACCTGTGGAGGCTGCAGCTCCCGACCCATTAAGAGCGTCGGAGCAAGTCACGTGATAACACTCCATGGTCAAGGCCATGAGGCCTTGTTACCGCCACAGCAACAGCGCTGTCTGCAACAACAAAAAGTAGTTCCAGGTTTTTTCTTTTTTTCTTTAACGGCAATTGAACTAGCGCAATTCCATCTCTATAAAGAATATACAAAAATAAGAAATAAACATTGATGAATTAATAAGTTTCAATTATATTTAAACCAAAAAACCGATGCCACATCCGTATCCGCTCCGGATTTTTGTTTCTCCTTGTAGCGCCATGGCCGTTGCCGATAGCAGCCGTATGATCGACCGGTTCTGCTTAAAACATCGCCCTGGCATTAGCACCCACCACAGACTCTCAAGTAAATTGAGCATATGGTTGGCTCATGCACTGTTCCCAAAGAGCTCGTTACTCTAGCGGATAGCAATGTTGAGGTGGTGGACGTTCATCTGAAGTTGGTTGTTTTCGCAGCAGACAACTCTTGCCCAGCAGACAACAGTCGGTTCTCTGGCGCAGTGACGCACGCTCCCGTGACGTGGTGTCACGTGCCTCGCTCCGACGCTCTGATTGGGTCATGGGGGCCATAGCTTCTACAGTTTCCCAAGTTATCGTGAAACAGGGTATAGAAATATGATGCTCAGTTCTGCTGTGTTGTAGCTACTGGCCTTGCAGATGCACATTAGTGATTTTTACAGCTTCGCTGGGATGATTTGTTTAAATATGCATTTTTTTATCTGTAACCCACCCCCTCACATAATGCTTTGGCACTGCTGGGTGTACTAGAAATAAACAAAATGTAGTTGTGGATAATGTTTCTCACTCTTCCACATGTCGACGAGGAGTTTGCCATCTCCTTCGCTGTTGGCGGCGCACCAGTAGACATGGTTGGAGGCAGGCTGTGCCCATTGCACCAAGGCACCACACCCTGCATACTTGCTCGCCGCCAGCATCTTTTTGCTTACGCCTGTGCAGAAAGGAACTAGTCAGTACACAGACCTGTTAATGTCGACCTCGTGATAGACTGGTATGATGCTGCAAAGGACATAGAGAATAATAATTAAAGTTTAGCACCTTTTGCTATGTGCCAAGCATCGAAGTAGTGATGGATCTCGGGCTCCTTCGTCTTCATGTGGCCCTTGATGGTGACGTGACGGTCAGTCACTAAGTCCTCAATGGTGATGCCCTCCCGCTTGAGGAAATCTATGCCTTTCACACAGCCATACAACTCCATGGAGTTGCTGGTCTTGACCTCAGGAGCCTGTAATTGTAAAAAGAATGGTTGCACAATAATAGCATGTTGCATATTACCTTATTTAGACATTCTCAAATCTAAACCATGACAGAAAAGATTAGGGTAAAAGAAAAGCAAAATTGGTCAGCTTATATGAAATGGTTGCAAGTAAAACAGCTAAACCTGTTGCCATCTGATATTAAAACGATGGAGGCAGGGACTACCTAGACAGTATGAAGGACAACATACCATATTTACTCGAGTAATAGGTGCACTATTTATGAACAAGGCCCTTGCATTTACTTTACCGCAGAACATATATACAGTCAATCATTGCGTTGCGCATAAATACCATAGCGAATAACTAGATCGAGAACACGATTCTCTATACAAATGCAATCTTCGCAGATGGTTTCTTTGCGAAAGACGTTATCTTTGTCCTGTAAACTGCTGGATTCGTGCTGTCGATCGCAATGATTGGCAAGCCGCGTGCTCCGCAGAAAAGCGAATTCTCAGGTTTTCTTCATATGCAGTGCGGCTATTACTCGAGTAAATACAGTATGCAGGTGGAAAACAATTAATGCCGAGTTACTAAATGAATAAGAAGCAACTTATTATTGAGTTAATGAGCAATTTTATTTAAATGCAGGTGTAAGTGGCATTGCATACGAGTTATTAGCCACACATGAGTCAGGAAACTGAATGGTTACATGGTCAAACTGCCCCAAACATTTTATTTTAATTTCTTCTTTTTAGGTTCGATAAACAGTCACCTTGCACAGTCCCCTTAACTTTACTAGAAGCCCGAAAAGGCCCCCTGAAAGCATGAAATACTTGCCTCTCCAAGGCAGACCTGTACGAAGTAGATGACCTGGTTGGTGTCCATCTCCATGAACGTGTACGTCATGTACTTGGGGCCAGACAGGTGGAAACTTTTCTTTCACATAACAAATAAATGTTTTTGCTCTCGATTCCA
>JAZHYW010004342.1:0-50004 GCA_037355805.1 Ixodes ricinus
CCACATATTCTATGCGGGTGGAGCTAAGCGTCAGTTGCTGACGAGCATTTGCTGGTCAGCAACTGTCGAGTCACACTTGGATAGATGCGTCGGTATCGGCAAGGTCAATGTAGCTCAAACAAGTGTGACGAAAACATTTGCAAAGTTAAGAAGACAGCACGTCATTTAGTCTGGTGAATGCAAAAGATTTGTTCTACAGCAGCCTCCATTGATTCGGAAAAACAAGAATCAGAAAGGCTGTGAATAGCCCTGGCCCCTGACTCACGTCGCTCAAACTTTTTGTTTTTTAGCAATGATTTTTTTTTAAGTTAAAAGGGAAATTTTGAGGCTTGATGTTATTCTTTAGAAAGATCACTCACAAAAATGTCATGCACGTTTTTTTTTCTTGATAAATAAACCATTTTTAATTGGGATAGAAGCGAACTAACATAGCCACTGCGTGCTTTGACATAGCGCGTCGTCTGCTCGCATCCTACCAGATCCGTCACAGGAGGGCGCCCGCAAGGTGGCGCCACCAGAACATCTCGCAAACTATCCCTTAAGGCGGGAAAGGGGGGGGGGGGCACGGTACCTTTATGCTTGCTTGTAGTGTCTCGCGATGACTTTCAGCAGCCGGAGGAAGGGGTCCTTGCACCTTGCGGGTCCATTCACCGATTGCCACCAACACCAGTCGAGATATGTTTGCATGAGACGATCTGCTGCCGCTCTTCCTCGAGCCGTCCTGGCGTTGCGGCCGCACCAGCCGCGCATGTTTTTCAGCAGCAGGAGCTTCGCCGGCCCCCACGCCTGCTCGATGGATTGCGTGTGGGCCCCTGTCACCGGGTTCACGAAGTTGTTTCTGTGATTCACAGTCAAATGCGTGTAGTTGAGTGAGGCGCCATTGTTGTCTCGGAGCGTCGGAACCCGTCGATACGCAGCCCACTCGTCCGTCACGATGGTGGTTCCTGGAGCCACGTGTCGCCGAATCTCTCGGCAGAGAGTTACCGCGTCCCGTTTGCGGACGTGGATGAGCCGCAGCTCTCCGGTCTCGACATCTATCATACCGAAGACCCACGGTCCACTCACCCTGCCTCCGTAATTGTCGGCCCTCGTTCCAAAGCCGTCCCCTCTTAGAAGGCGCCCAACGTTCGCCTTTCGACGTCCGCGGAAGAGAGCCTCGTCGGCCTGGACAAGCTTCCCAGGTCCTCCCAGCTTCGGCAAAGCCGCCCTTTCCGCCGCTAGCAGCTCCCGGACGTAGTTGAACCAGTCCGCCTGTACGTGCGCACCCATGTCGAAGAGGCCATCGACGAGCTGCCGCGTTTGTCGCGTGTCCAGACCGTGTGATTTGGCGAAAATCAACCAAATTATTTCCCTCTTCGCCAGTTTGACATTAGGGCGCCCCAGGGAGTCGATCCGTGCGAAGAAGGACGGGCTGGCCAGCGGCAGTCCCCGCAGTTCTGAGGTTCTCTTATGGCAAGTGCCGCACATCATCCACGGTCTTGGTCCTTTGGGCGAATTGATCATGTTCTTCGTTACGCTTCCTTTGCACCCTGGAGCTGACGGATTAAACCGTAGCTGACCGCATTCTCCGTATGTTGGGTTTTTCGCTGGCCGCCCGGTTATGGGGCCAACATGGCGGAAGTTGGGATTCGGCGAAAGCCCGTGGGTCACGCAGAAGTCCTCGAGCTTCGTCGAATCTTTCAGCAAATCCACAATTTCAACGATGTTAGGGTCTCGTCCTCTAAAAGTGGCCATAATGACCGACGCGGACCTGAATGGTAAATATAAGAAAGGAGTTTGGTAAAATTACTGTTTGCCCGCAAACCTTTCGTTAAAGGAATTAACTGGTGATTTGTGTTGCTATTCTTGCCTTCACGCCATATAGCAGATAGGTGCGCGCGCTGCATGAGTGTGCAGGAGCATAAGTGTCAGTCCTCTCGCACAACTGACTTAGATAGCGGTAACGTTTTCTCTAAGTATGTCTGTCTAACTGCAGTTTTAAATAAGTAACCTGGTTAACCTATAGTTAACTGCGCTAACCTATCTAGTACAGTTACCCGCCGCTCAGTTTCTGAATGGCTGAAAAAGCAGCAATGCAATACCTGTAAATTTCACGTTAGCAAGCCGCAGCACGCGTTTCATAGCGTCGTGAAAAGCAACCGTAATGAAATAACTGGCAAGTTACTGAGAAAATATAAGTAATTTCCAGACGCAAGCTGATTTAGCATGTTTCATCTAAACTAAAAAATCTAAGTGGATTGTGTCTTTAATTAGAGGTAGTATAATTAATTTAGTAACTGATATTTATAAGATCTGGACTCCCCATTCTGTTCAGGTTTCCTTCGCCCAATGAATTACGCTCGAAAATACATAAAACAATAAAAAGTGAATAACTGCAACAATACTTTAAAAACAAGAGAGAATATCTAAAATTTGGATGCATGAAAGTGCCGATCTCCCAGCGACATCACTGTCCCTGGGCGATATGAAAACGTTTTAGTTTCAATTAGTGCAACCTAATCGACAAAACAAAGCGTTCTAGAAAGTTGGAGAATAGTCTCGCCGCGTCTAAAGTGCACACACACAAAAAAGTAGTCTTGCAGTTTCTTGAACGCTACTCGAAAGAGAAAGACAAGACACAAATAACATTCACCAAAGGGAACCGCGGCCTCTTCTGGAAGACGAACAAGCCAACGAGAAACAAACAAATAAATCAACAACCAAGGAGAAAGAGTTAGAAGCGGTGTCCTCCTCCGCGACGAGAGCGTGTAAAAATGAACTAAAACAAGGAGCGCACTGCACACAAGTGCACTGCAAAAAAAAAAAAAAAAATGTGTATGTGTGTGTGTGTGTGTGTGTTTTTGAGCGTTTGAGAAACTGCAAGACTTTTTTTTTTTGTGTGTGCACTTTGCGACGCGCTGAGACCGCTCTCCACCTTTCTAGAACGATTTGTTTTGTCTATTTGAATGCTCGTGCCTTTGGACGCACCAACAAGTGGCGGTAGCTTTGACTGCATCAAGGATGTTGAGAGAGTGTTTTTCCCGATCTTTCGGTGCTCAAAACCTAGCCTATAAAAGCGGGCTTCCACGTCTCGGCGACCGTAGCAGGCGACCTTTGATGACTTTGATGTCTTTGACGTGTCAACGAAAGCGACCTCTACTGACAACCAAATAGGTGAGCATGGTCTCCTTTTCAGTCGTCC
The DNA here is from genome assembly GCA_037355805.1 of Ixodes ricinus. Lineage (NCBI taxonomy): Eukaryota > Metazoa > Arthropoda > Arachnida > Ixodida > Ixodidae > Ixodes > Ixodes ricinus. The sequence goes on from JAZHYW010004342.1 coordinate 3,182, forward strand.
CAGTGCTTAAATAATGCATGCTATTTTCTTATTACGTGGTATGCCACAATTCATATACGTTTCTTTGTACAGGTTGCACTAATTGAAATTAAAACGTTTTTAATCGACGCTTTGAAACATCCGAATTTTAAATATTCCCTCTTTATTGTTCTATTATATTATATTGCTTTTCACGACGCTATCAAATATGGTTGCTTTTCACGACGCTATGAAACGCGTGCTGCGGCTTGCTAACGTGAAATTTACAGGTATTGCATTGCTGCTTTTTCAGCCATTCAGAAACTGAGCGGCGGGTAACTGTACTAGATAGGTTAGCGCAGTTAACTATAGGTTAACCAGGTTACTTATTTAAAACTGCAGTTAGACAGACATACTTAGAGAAAACGTTACCGCTATCTAAGTCAGTTGTGCGAGAGGACTGACACTTATGCTCCTGCACACTCATGCAGCGCGCGCACCTATCTGCTATATGGCGTGAAGGCAAGAATAGCAACACAAATCACCAGTTAATTCCTTTAACGAAAGGTTTGCGGGCAAACAGTAATTTTACCAAACTCCTTTCTTATATTTACCATTCAGGTCCGCGTCGGTCATTATGGCCACTTTTAGAGGACGAGACCCTAACATCGTTGAAATTGTGGATTTGCTGAAAGATTCGACGAAGCTCGAGGACTTCTGCGTGACCCACGGGCTTTCGCCGAATCCCAACTTCCGCCATGTTGGCCCCATAACCGGGCGGCCAGCGAAAAACCCAACATACGGAGAATGCGGTCAGCTACGGTTTAATCCGTCAGCTCCAGGGTGCAAAGGAAGCGTAACGAAGAACATGATCAATTCGCCCAAAGGACCAAGACCGTGGATGATGTGCGGCACTTGCCATAAGAGAACCTCAGAACTGCGGGGACTGCCGCTGGCCAGCCCGTCCTTCTTCGCACGGATCGACTCCTGGGGCGCCCTAATGTCAAACTGGCGAAGAGGGAAATAATTTGGTTGATTTTCGCCAAATCACACGGTCTGGACACGCGACAAACGCGGCAGCTCGTCGATGGCCTCTTCGACATGGGTGCGCACGTACAGGCGGACTGGTTCAACTACGTCCGGGAGCTGCTAGCGGCGGAAAGGGCGGCTTTGCCGAAGCTGGGAGGACCTGGGAAGCTTGTCCAGGCCGACGAGGCTCTCTTCCGCGGACGTCGAAAGGCGAACGTTGGGCGCCTTCTAAGAGGGGACGGCTTTGGAACGAGGGCCGACAATTACGGAGGCAGGGTGAGTGGACCGTGGGTCTTCGGTATGATAGATGTCGAGACCGGAGAGCTGCGGCTCATCCACGTCCGCAAACGGGACGCGGTAACTCTCTGCCGAGAGATTCGGCGACACGTGGCTCCAGGAACCACCATCGTGACGGACGAGTGGGCTGCGTATCGACGGGTTCCGACGCTCCGAGACAACAATGGCGCCTCACTCAACTACACGCATTTGACTGTGAATCACAGAAACAACTTCGTGAACCCGGTGACAGGGGCCCACACGCAATCCATCGAGCAGGCGTGGGGGCCGGCGAAGCTCCTGCTGCTGAAAAACATGCGCGGCTGGTGCGGCCGCAACGCCAGGACGGCTCGAGGAAGAGCGGCAGCAGATCGTCTCATGCAAACATATCTCGACTGGTGTTGGTGGCAATCGGTGAATGGACCCGCAAGGTGCAAGGACCCCTTCCTCCGGCTGCTGAAAGTCATCGCGAGACACTACAAGCAAGCATAAAGGTACCGTGCCCCCCCCCCCCTTTCCCGCCTTAAGGGATAGTTTGCGAGATGTTCTGGTGGCGCCACCTTGCGGGCGCCCTCCTGTGACGGATCTGGTAGGATGCGAGCAGACGACGCGCTATGTCAAAGCACGCAGTGGCTATGTTAGTTCGCTTCTATCCCAATTAAAAATGGTTTATTTATCAAGAAAAAAAAACGTGCATGACATTTTTGTGAGTGATCTTTCTAAAGAATAACATCAAGCCTCAAAATTTCCCTTTTAACTTAAAAAAAAAATCATTGCTAAAAAACAAAAAGTTTGAGCGACGTGAGTCAGGGGCCAGGGCTATTCACAGCCTTTCTGATTCTTGTTTTTCCGAATCAATGGAGGCTGCTGTAGAACAAATCTTTTGCATTCACCAGACTAAATGACGTGCTGTCTTCTTAACTTTGCAAATGTTTTCGTCACACTTGTTTGAGCTACATTGACCTTGCCGATACCGACGCATCTATCCAAGTGTGACTCGACAGTTGCTGACCAGCAAATGCTCGTCAGCAACTGACGCTTAGCTCCACCCGCATAGAATATGTGGCAAAGAAGTTGTTCACATTGCGACTCCTCCTCGAAAGAAAAGCAGAAATTTTCATAAATTGTTAAATTGTCGGACATGACCCGGAAAATTCAGTCGATTGATAAATTTGTTCTATCCAATTTTTACTATGGATTGTTTACAAATTTAAAACCGCTCTCTGAGAAGTGCATCACGCGTTATGCGCATTTGGGTCCACAAAATTAAACACACAAACGGTAGTAATTTGTAGCAAGTGTATACCTTAATTTTGGGACCCTGAAGTGTCACGGACTTACTAGATTTAATATTTTAGATCGCCAGGGGGTCTCGCACGTTTCCCGTCGACCGGGTGTATAAGCAAAGATTTCATTGAAACGACTCCGCAAGCCAGCCACCACTCCTCGATCCTTCCTGCCAAGTTTTTTGAGGAAATGTTTGTTTACTGGTTTACAAAATTCAAAAAAGGAATTCTTTTAGAACTAATAACGGACCAACACTCACAGAACACATTAAAACCAATAGGATACACAGAGTCATTTTCACTTAATTTTTTACTACACACGCGTGACGTTCTCGAATTTCGCTTTTCCATTTTCAATTTGATGAGACATTCCTTTAACAGTTTCATTTTGTCCGAATGAATCATAATAAAACATACACCCTATTCGCCATGGCAGATGTTGTAGTAAAGCAAAGGGCTCTATATTCTATTTTCATCATCCAGCTTTTTGTACTGGGCAGACAACAGCACACCACCATCCCAGCACTTCAACACCTTAGCGCCAAAAGAGTTTGTCAGCACGACTACGCGTGCTATGGTTTCAAGCTTCGGTAAAATGTCCTACTACAAACGTCACTTCACCAAATAAACACAACGCGTGAAACAGGCATCGCCCCATACAGGGCATGAAGCATGAGGTCCGAGGATCCAAGATCTGCGCGGTTTGTCCCAGTCTGTCCTACCCGTGACGTCACAAACGTTGATGATGACAGCAAGAGAAGCGCCCCCTGTAGTTCGCGCTCGCCGCCAATACCGTTTCGGTAACCCCAATACCCGTCCGGTGCCTCTGCACATGCTTCATGCCATTATCAGGTATCGTTATCGGAGCGCCCCCCCCCCCCCACACACACACACACACAATGAGAGTCTACTAGAACTCATCCTTCAGATATTTACGGTACATTCTGGACTATGGCCCGGTTTGCATGAAAACCTCTTTCCAAGGCAGTCTACAGATAGTAGATTTCCTAACGCAAGTCGGGCGGCTTTTGTGCCCCGCTCGTCGGTCAATCACAGCTTCTCAAGATTAGGCTTGACTAACATTTGACCCTTATTATAATGCAATTAAATGCAAAGGTGCAAGCGAGCTGGACGAGATTGACGAAAATAATCCCTGGAGAAGGGAGGTAACAAGAGGGACAAAGGACAAACACAAGTAAGTGACTGATGCGCGACCAAAAAAATCTGCCTGGCCCGGGTATCAAACCCAGGACCTCTCCATTCTTGTCCAGCTTGCTTGCACCTTTGATTTAATTGCATTATAGTTAGAACCTTAAAATGCAAGCCTTTCACCCTTGTTGGTGTTAGACTGGTGGCAGCTGATAGAACCCGTTTGCTCTACTGACGTCTAACCCCTGGTTACCTCAGTCGGTATACAGCGCTCCACTGGAAATGGAGAGGTCCCGGGTTCGGTACCAGGACCAGGCGGATTTTTTCGGTCACGCACCAGTCACCTAGCTGTGTTCGGAAATTTGTGTTTGTCCTTAGTCCCTCTTGTTCCCCCTCTCCAGGGATTATTCTCGTCATTCGTCATTTGACCCTTGGCGTCGCTCACGTGAATCTCCGTCAGGAAATGAAAAGCGCTATTTTAGATTCGAATTTTTAGAGCTACAAAAGCAGATAACATATATGTTCATGGAATACACTGGCACTTAATGAATGTAAATTCGTTGTCTTCTCTGCCCCCCTCCCCGATTGTCCTTCTAGGTCCAGCCATGGTGCAGGAACTTGGCGCCAGCGGGTGTGAACACGGACGCCTATATGCAGGACTGACCGCAATCGAAGCTTCCCGTCGCGATTTGAATACCAAAGGTTACAAATAAACAAAATACGTTGTTCTAAGCTTTAAACACGGTGTACAATTTGTTTACGCGACTTGAGGCATCTATAGTGTGCCCAGAACAAGTTAATGCCAAAAGTGTTCCTCATCAGCGGGACATCTTTCACCCCTGCACGAGCCCGCGTTCGAGAACGCAGAGGGCGTATAGGGCTTGCGCTGTAGCCTCGACTTCGCTTACACATAAAGCGAAAGAAAACCATCTACAAACGAGGAGTGCCCAAGTGCGCATTTATAGATATGTGGATATATATAAATGATATCTAATTAGATTAAATATCTAATTTAGTCTGCTCTCCAGTGTTACGTAACACACGGTCCCTCTATTAACTTTGACAAACTCACCCGGGTGGGGAACTTTAGAATGGCGCGGGTCACACCTAGGAAAGGTAGCGATTCGTCGCCGACAGACTAAAAGAAGCACATTTATTTTAGGTGCGTAAGCAACTGTGCTCATGTTTATCACTCCCCGTTTCCTCCTTCAAATGCTCACGAACACCTTACGAATCAGAGCTGCTATAGGATTGACACTCGTCAAGCAACGGAAACGATGTCCATGTAAATGTTTAAAGCAGTTGCATTTTATGCTCCTCAATATTAAGTTGGAGTAAAATGCCCAAAAGCGCGAATGTCATGTTCGTGCTAAGTGTCGCGCTTGTAGCAGACTAGCAGGGGTGGCCCTACTCGTGAAGTTTACGTATTTTGACAGTATGTGCGCGCGTTCAACGCTATGCACGGCACAAAATAATACGAAGGCGCAGTGGCGTCACAAGGGGGGGGGGGGCGGACCGCCCCGGGTGCAGGGCTCAGGGGGTGTCGCGGCGGGCCACGAGAGCGGGGGGGGGGGGGGTGCGCGGCGGACTAAACCGCCCAGGGTGCCGCTGACCCTCGTGACGCCACTGCGAAGGCGATTTATATTTTCCTTGTCTGCGGATGATTGCTGAACGCAGGTGCGCTGGTGGAGTTTTCATCCTTGAAAAATGAGTTTATAGTACATTTCGAGCCCGAGCTTTGCTGTTCACCACACGGTTACAGCGCAACGAAAACTACCAAAGAATAATAATAATAATAATCTCTTCACATATGATACAAGAAAAAAAATAACAAAATGCTGCGGCAGCATTTTGACGGACGTCCGAGCCCCCGGATAAGTTTCCAGGTAAGCAAACGGCACCAAGCGTTCTAAATTCGAACCTGATTGTTCAGTCTCGGGCTAGATCGCGCTTCAGCATCAAAAATTTCGGTCGCGCGCTTGCATAATGTCGCGATATAAAAAGAAAGCATTAAAAAACTATTTAATAGAACGATCTCATCTGCAGGCAGTGAGACTGCCGCAATGCATTGAGGGAACTTTAGTCTTTCTGCACGTGTGACAACCTCGATGGAGCTCTGCACGTGGGGAGCACGAGGCAGCAGGAGCCCTTTCGTGCACTGCCTCCTGTGTACTCAAGTTATGGCTGCGTCACGCATGCGCCGAACGCTTGGGGAGATCGGTCTATTACTTCAGCCAGCGTGATTCCATCGATATCTACTTCTTTTAAAAATACATCGTATCGTTGGACACCTGTTAAACGTTCTGTGTTTATCTGTATCTCATCTACCGGGTGGCCCAGATGTCTCCCCGGGACTTAAAAAATATCGCAAAAATTCCGATCTGTAAGTTACAACATTGTAATTTACCAGAGTTCGGCCTTTGGTGGATATATTTAAAAATGTAAAAAATAAATAAAAATAACTTGCCTCAGTCAAAAGTTACAAAGAAAAATCGCAAATCCCTATGTATTCCTATAAAAAAATAAAAAAGGTGAAAAAACAACAACAGCGTTGTTGTGGGGGGAAAATGTGGAAGGGAAAGAAAGGGTTCTTCTCACCTTGCTATCGTTCTCTGTTTCTGTCTATCAAACGTTAGAGTGGCCCACAAGAACGTTTTCTAGCTTTAAAAGAAAAATAGAACTTCTTTTCTTTTTTTTTTGTTGTAAATTTTGACTTTGGCAAGCCTTTTCTTTGATATATTCAAAAACTAGATCCACCAGCTAGACGAAGTTATGGGGTAAATTACAGTGTCGTAGCTTAAAAATTCACATTTCACGCGACTAAGTAAAAGAAAAAAAGAAAAAAAAAAAAAACAAGGGCGCCGCGGCTTACGTTGGAGTGCCCCAAAGCTTTGTGTCTGGGACTGACAAGTGGCCCCGAGCGCAATCCGAAGAGAGGAGGAAAGCGCGTGTACAGCGGTTGGTGCACCCTCTCCCCTAGCATTGACTGCATCGCCACAAAAAGCTGACCGCGTTTTTGTTGGTGTTTTTTTTTATAGGAAAGTGTAGACACGAGCGCGGCGTAGCGCAACGCCGCTCCATCCACGGAGCCCGGATGACAATTTAGGCCTAGCGACGTGTACGGAGAAGCGCACGCCGCGACGAGTACAGAGCCCCGGCCGCCTCACGCGGCGACGGCCCGCCGGAGCGCGCACGACGCCGCTCCGTTCATATACCTCCCGAAAGCCGACGGAGCACCCGATGACAATTTAGGCCTCGCAACGAGTACGGTGAAGCACACGCCGCGACGAGTACGGAGCCCCGGCCGCCTCACGCGGCGACGGCCCGCCGGAGCGCGCACGACGCCGCTCCGTTCATATACCTCCCGAAAGCCCACGGAGCACCCGATGACAATTTAGGCCTCGCAACGAGTACGGTGAAGCACACGCCGCGACGAGTACGGAGCCCCGGCCGCCTCACGCGGCGACGGCCCGCCGGAGCGCGCACGACGCCGCTCCGTTCATATACCTCCCGAAAGCCCACGGAGCACCCGATGACAATTTAGGCCTCGCAACGAGTACGGTGAAGCACACGCCGCGACGAGTACGGAGCCCCGGCCGCCTCACGCGGCGACGGCCCGCCGGAGCGCGCACGACGCCGCTCCGTTCATATACCTCCCGAAAGCCCACGGAGCACCCGATGACAATTTAGGCCTCGCAACGAGTACGGTGAAGCACACGCCGCGACGAGTACGGAGCCCCGGCCGCCTCACGCGGCGACGGCCCGCCGGAGCGCGCACGACGCCGCTCCGTTCATATACCTCCCGAAAGCCCACGGAGCACCCGATGACAATTTAGGCCTCGCAACGAGTACGGTGAAGCACACGCCGCGACGAGTACGGAGCCCCGGCCGCCTCACGCGGCGACGGCCCGCCGGAGCGCGCACGACGCCGCTCCGTTCATATACCTCCCGAAAGCCCACGGAGCACCCGATGACAATTTAGGCCTCGCAACGAGTACGGTGAAGCACACGCCGCGACGAGTACGGAGCCCCGGCCGCCTCACGCGGCGACGGCCCGCCGGAGCGCGCACGACGCCGCTCCGTTCATATACCTCCCGAAAGCCCACGGAGCACCCGATGACAATTTAGGCCTCGCAACGAGTACGGTGAAGCACACGCCGCGACGAGTACGGAGCCCCGGCCGCCTCACGCGGCGACGGCCCGCCGGAGCGCGCACGACGCCGCTCCGTTCATATACCTCCCGGAAGCCCACGGAGCCCCGATGATAAATTAGGCCTAGCGACGAGTACGGAGAAGCGCACGCCGCGAGGAGTACGGAGGCCTCGCAACGAGTACGGTGAAGCACACGCCGCGACGAGTACGGAGCCCCGGCCGCCTCACGCGGCGACGGCCCGCGGGAGCGCGCACGACGCCGCTCCATTTCTATACCTCCCAGAAGCCCCGCCCACCAGCTCCCGCACGACGCCGCTCCATTCATATACCTCCCGGAAGCCCCGCCCCCCAGCCCCGCCCCCAGGAGGAGGCCCCGCCCCCTCAGGAGGCTCCGCCTTATTACAGGCCAGCGACATCAATACCCCCAATATTCTTTCCGGAAGGCAACGGAATTCTCGGAAACCCGATTACAAAGGAAATATTCCGCAGCAGGCCTTCAAATTTCGAGAGGCAAGGCATGTGCTCCGAAATACGATTCCGCGCTATTGCCCACAAAACTACTGACAGAGTTCCAGCGCGAAGCTAACAGTAAACTGCGGCAATGATCAAAGCGGAACAATGTGACAAAGGACACAATCACACGAGAGACGACGCCGCTGCTCGAGGCCGAAGAATGAATTAAATCATCGCTAAATTAATGCCACCGGCATCATTCGAGCCCGCAGAATCAATTATTGCGGTTATCTTCGCTGATCCCGATAGAAAAACGACGTCCGCTCACCGTACTTTGCGCAGGAAGGACAAAAATCCAAAGTGAAGACCGGCACACCGCAACACAACTTGCCGCTATCTGCGGAAGAGCACGTTCGCTTTCTACTCTTTATGCGGTTTTTCCCGTCATGCCGTCACGTGACGTGTGACGGCAACCGGATGTGTATCGGCGCGCGCATCGCCGGCGCGCCGCGGTGCTCGATTTCCAGAATGTTCTCGCCTTCGATACCGTTGGTTTCGCTAGTTTCGAAAGTTTCGCTGTAGTTTCGCCCATTCGCTCCGGCTCCGTACTTCGGTTGCGCGCGAAGTTTGTTTTCGCTCTCTTTCGCGAACCCAAAAGAAGATACTTTTGACGGCGATTTCCTGTCATGTTTCGAAATCCAGTGTTGATTCGATTGATTGCTTTCAACAATTAAAAGTACCAAATGCAATATTGTGTAACTACGACGCGGACCTGTTCAGAATTTTGGTTTTAGTTCTAAGGTAGCGGGTGTACGATCAGTTTAAAAGGATGGGAAGTTGGGCGAGTTGGAACGATAACGTAACGGAACAACATCGCGAAAAGAAAACGGACGAAGAATAATGATCTGACAGCACCCGGCGCTGCTTTTCCGTTATGATACGTACGAGAGCAAGAACAAACAGGGCAGCGCTGTGTCCTTTCATTTATTGCTCTTCGCCAGTTGTCTTTTCACGCTGTTTTCTATTATGATGCGATCAGTGCTGTGCCCGACAAGAGTATAGCTGCTTCACAAAGTGCTTCGAGCAGTATTTAAGTTCGTGACAGGCTATACTACTGAGTAAAGAAACATAACAAGATGCTCTGATCCGGAATACATCCACAAACTGGTCAAATACCGTAGAAGTCTGCTGAATGTCATCATTCCTCGCAAGTGTGACGCACTGCTGGCGCGTAACTTGCTTGCACTGCCCGTCAGCTTAGCAGTCAAGGGTGTAGACTCCAGCCAGTCGATACATTGTTTCGTCATAAGACAGGGCCGCCTTGCTAGAAACAGCGTCTCAGCTGTGACTGTGGGACAGAGAGCACTGGCAAAGCCAGCGCACGAGCTGAGCGGGGCTCAAACCGCGTCTCAAGATGCTCGCGCGCCCCAGCCTTGGCAGTACTTCCTTACCCAGTCTCAGCTGAGACCAACGAGGTAGGCTGAGACGCTGTTCTAGCAAGCCGGCCCAGATGTCGATTATTGGAATGGTCTATAGATCTTTCCAATAATCGCCATCTGTGCGCTGCCACCTTTTTCTGTTAGGCTGTCGCGTTCGATCTGAATATGCGCATTGCTGTCTTCAGCAAAATATTTGAAGCCCAATGACTCAGCATTTTCCGCGTGGGTGACAAGCGCTGAAAAGGTCCTTAGGCAAACGAAACGGACCTGAAATACGTGAGCTCAGCGCCTCTGTTTGACTTGAACCGTTGTTGACCCTCGTACGGTTAATATTAATTGTAGGGGCGTGCGAAGAATGGTTCGAATAGAATAGAGCCGTTGTCCTGAGCTTCAACAATAGTTTAGAGAACCGGTTGTGGGGCATTCCACCCATGTACTGTGAAGGATATGAACGTGAACATTTGACAGAGAGATGTCCTGTCGGGGCAAGACTAATTGGAAAGGGGGACGTCCAACCAACCCGTAGAAAAGGCCTACTCGGCCTTTTCTACGGGGTTGCGGCTGTGGCGATGGCTGTTGAAAAGCAGTATTTTCTTTTTTTTTTGTTTTGATAGTGGTACATTTTTTTATCGGTTAATGATATCGCGAAGCCCTTTGACATAGGCGGATGGTTAAGGAACACGAAATGACGTGGCGCTATTCGCGTCGAATCATCATTCGCACTTCCCTAACTAATCGTGGAAACAGCACTGGAAATGCCGCACAGAGCACTGTTCGACTCGAACTCATCCTCTCGCAGCTTCCAGCGAAGCGCTCTGCCGGACTTGGGAGCGTTCGGAATTTCCGTGCAACATCCCCCGCTCCGACTTCATCATCACCTCCGCACGACGCATGCAGCGTGGCGCACAGACCCTCGCGGAAGAGGCGAACCTCCCCGTGACGTTGTGGGAAATGGTTCGTCGCCGACAATGCCCGAGGCTTTCTTGGCAGACTGCCGCGCGCCGCCCTTTCCCACCCTTCGTGCTCTCCTCATGCCCACCTCTTTGGAATTCTCGGAACTGGCTCCTAAGAGTAGGAGTAGCCGAATCACGCTCAGATCATTCGCGACTCTGGCAGCGCGTGAGAGAGGGTGAGCAGACGTGAACTCAGACAGGCCTCCTGGCACGTCCGAGCCCCCGCCTCGGCTGAGTGTCTGCTGGGCGTGCTGTCTAGTCCCAGGGTGCCTTCATGTGCGCTTAGCAAAGCGCACGTGAAGGCTCCCTAGCTAGTCCGACCGGTCAAGCGAAGTCGCCTAGTTGCCTTCGCCATATATACAACCGTCCGACTTCCTCAAACACGCACGGTCGTGGACAGAATAAATTGACCAAAAAGGCCTGAACGCGCTTTGTAGGGTTCGCGTAACTTGATTGGGGCGTTGTGCAAAAGCATGTGTGTGTATTCTGGAAACGACTGTGTCGAACCAGTGATTTTCGAAATTTCGCCGGCGAGGTTTTGATAGTGACCACCTTGCCTCACAATTGGGTCAACACATTAATATACACATCTAAGTTAAAAGTTTATTGAGACAATTCCTTTGAGAAATACAGTTGTTTGGAGGGCCGTCACAAAAGGCATTGGCATGCCTGACAAAGCGACAGCTCCCCCTTCACGGCAAGACCATCCAGCATGCCCAGACAAAAGGAATGTCTGACAGAGGACGACAAACTACTAGTAACCCAAATTTCAAATAAAAAAAACTTCCTCTTTCTTAATTTTTTTTTTAAATTTAGGCATGGGGTTTGTACCGTCAAGGCTGAAAACATGACGTCAAATATTGTAATACGGGGGCAGTTGTACCCGACGAGTTACAGGAGCTTTGCTGGTGTGCAGGCACGTAGCCAGGATTTTGTTTCGGGGGGGGGGGGCCGCCCATGAGCCAAATGTTGTATGAGGGGAGGGGGAGAGGAGGTCCCAGCAAAATGGAAGATTTCGGGGGGGGGGGGGGGGGGCCGGGGCCCCATGGGCCGCCCCCTGGATACGTGCCTGCTGGTGTGCAGTGTATGCTGGGTAAGCTCACACCCGCGAAACAAATTAAAACGCACAAAATGTCTTTTTTTAGACTGCTTGTTTGACTTGTAAGTTAGACAACATGTGACGTCACCGCACTTAAAGGCCGACGTACACTTCATGCTTTCCACTTTTGCCCTCTTCCTACTTTCCTCTATCCTCTCCACGTTTTACCTTGCCCCAACTTGACTCCCCTCGCAGCTTAGGAGAGGGGAGCGCTAAGGGGATTATCGTCCCTGCAGAAAACCGAAGTTGTACGTCGGCCTTTAAGAGCGTGGGAAGATTTGAAATTTTGGTTTTGGCTAACCTTCATTTGCCATTTTCTCAGTAGATATTTTCAGTTTAGAGATGAATAACACGCCGGAAACATTAAAGCTTGGGTATTCCGAAAAATGCGTTTAATTTGAGCTTAAAAAAACCGCCAAAAAGTACTCAAATAGAAAAAAATAATTTTCACACGTCTCATTAGGTGCACTTATACCAGACGGCAAGGCCCTAAAACTTTCCTTAATGAAAAAAAAAAAAATCGCGCGTTATCATCACGATTTGTTTTATTCTCAATAAAAAGCGTTCACTCTACGTTGATATCACAACGAAGTTCTTATGCGAAATCATTCTCATTCATAGAGTGATAATAATCACCGAACATAATGATTTAGCAGGCATTCTTTTCCGCCGATCCTTCCAAATGGTATTCTTCACCTATTCGATGGTGTCAGCTAGGGTCGTGGTGGATCAGAAAAAAATGGAAGGGGGGGGGGGTATCGACAGCTCTTCCAGGTATTTTCTCATAATGGCATATTTCCCCGCAAGTATGGAGTGTCCCTCGTATCATGCTGCCTGTGTTTAAAAACGTTACAGTATTTCAAAAATCAATTATTGCAACTTTTCTAAAAAAAAAAAAAGGCATTGCGGTGTTGTGAATTTTCTGGATTCCGTAGCCACGACACGAGCATGAAATTTTTGTCATAACGGTCTAAAGCGAACACAGAGATGTAGGACGAATCTAAACACGCAAGCTGCGCAGTACCTACATAATGCCAAAGATAGATTGGCCAATTTCACTTGGACGCTATTTTGACATACGCTTTTCGAGACGCTTGTTTTTCTCAACACAAATCTATTTTTTGACATGGTTTTTGTACAGGCTAGTAAATATGGCGTCGCTGCACAATTTCACGTGGTAAAGTATGACCCAGATGAACAGCTGCAAGCTAAGCATGAAGTACATCTGGACTCGCGCTGCCTTTCTGTTGAGCGTTTAAAAAAATATAAAATTGTACGGCATCATACGGCTGCATATCTACACTCTAGAAAAAAGATAATGAAAAGGTACGTGCCTAGAGTATAGGAGGAGACTGTGGTAGAGCACTCACAGACAGCTAATCCCTGCGATCCACAAAGAAACGACGATGCCGAAAAATACAGGTCGTACCAAAAGTAATTAATGGGCAACAATTTGCTTTACAAGTTATTACGCTGCAGTGCTGAAGACAGAAGCTGCGTCATTTTATTTTGAAGACATTTGTTTAATTTTCTACATATATAGTCACAATGTTTTACTGCACGCATGTTTTCCACCGATCTGGAAGTTCGAAAATTCCCCTTCGGTAGAACTCCGTTCTAGCCTCGCATAGATGAGTGACGCACGGATGACCTGGAGATTGCCTCTGGTGCCTCGTATACGTTGGCTTCGCGTCTGATGTTTCAGATAGCCAAACAAAAAGTCCGAAGATTTTCTTCACGGTGAAGCGCTTCTCCGACGGGTCTGTTTACCAGGTCCAAAAAAGTAGTCCCTCGATTCCCGCTTGATGACGTCATAGAAGTGTCACATCGCCGACCGCGATCCTGGCGGTGTGACAGCAGCGACGGTGGATGTGGCAGACGCCTGTTCCGCTGCAGGTCGCTGTGCAGCTTGGCAGTACACTGAAGGTTCGGCAGTCGGTAGCTGGGACGCTGCGACGACAACGACACTCGCGTTCGCTCGCACTTTTTGCCGGAACTTCTATGCGGAGCGCAAGTTTGTCTGCTTCTTGCACAGGGTTTGCGGTGATGTCAGAAAGCCTAGCTCTTATTGGCGGATTGCAAAAAATAGTGGGTAGATCTCAAGGCATCTAGCATTGAGGTCTACCCACTATACTCCCAATCAAGGCCAATCAGAACTCGGCGTCGTTCTGACGTCACCGCAACCATTGCGGAAGAAGCAGACGACTTGCTCTCCGCATAGCATGCACCAAGCGCCATGGGATCACGATCCATCCGACAGCATGACGCTCCGGCCTCTGAGACGTCATCCTGTTGCCAATTCGGGACCAGTTCTGATGTATGGGCGGGATGGGACGCTAAACACACCAGTCGTAGACGTGGTCCAGGCACCGTTTCGTGAGGGCACTCTGTGTATGGCTGTCGTGCTGCAGGATGAACTTGCTCCCGGGTCGCCCGTCGTGCGATGAGCGAACAAGGCTTGGGTCGTGCTTCGACATAGTGGACAGCATGAGTATATATGGTTTGTGACTAGGTTCGACGAAATCAACCCAAATCAAACCTTTCGCTTTCCAGAAGACCGTGCCCATGACCTTGGCAGCTGATAGCACCTTCTTTCCTTCTTGACGGAGAGTTTGAGGGGTGCCATTCCATGCGTTGCCGTTTTGTTTCGGGCTCGAAATGGGGACACCGCACTCTAAGAAAAAGGGGTGTATAAGGGTATACCTCTTGTCTCATATATGTAACACCGCAAAACAACAATTCGACGTTCAGTCCACAGACGTCGAACCGACGATATCAACCTTCAAGAGCGGCTTGATAGTCGACCGATACAACTTATCAAAATTTCTAATGTACACATTAAAGGCTACAGTAAGACGATGAAGGTTTTTTTGGCCCTGCTGCAAAACCTTATTCTATTTCTTTTTTGTCTTTGATACGCACATTAGCTGTTTAGTACGTTATATCCAACAGCTATCAAGCCACTCATAAAAGTTGGCATCGCCAGTCTCGACGTCACTAAACTGAACGTTCAAATGTAGTTTGGGGTACTCACTCCCTCTTTTTAAGAGTGTAGGGCCGGCTTGCTAGAAACAGCGTCTCAGCTGAGACTGGGGAAAAAAATGACCGCATCTCCAAGTGGTGAATGATGTTGATTGGGGTGAAGCTCTGGTGGTGTTTTTTATTCTTCATAGGTAGTGCTGATGGTGCTGATTTTTTTTATTGCTCATACGTAGTGCTGAGTTCCGGGTTGCGTTTCGACTTCATTATTACTGCTTTATGGTCGGTGAAATGCAGAGCCAGTGGTTCTTCTAGCGGATCAGCTTGGATCCGCTAGAAGCCGGGGAACGCATCTCTACCGCTTAAGTCAACGGTTCATGTCAGAAAGAGAATGTGTGGTATGGAACGTGGTTATATACGCATTTGAGCATTTGACCGCAGCACCCCCTCGTCTATAAACGTTGAGCCAATGCATGCAAAGTATAACGCGATTATATACGCATTTGACCGCAGCGCCCTCTCCTGTATAGACGTTGAGCAGCTACATGCAACGTTTCATCCATGACATCCCCAGCTCTTGAGTTACTACCACATCTCAGAGCTTCCTACTCGTCCCGCAGTCGTGGCCGAGTGGTTAAGGCGATGGACTAGAAATCCATTGGGGTCTCCCCGCACAGGTTTGAATCCTGTCGACTGCGCAAACATTTTTTTTTTTAAGAAGACAGACGGGATGGCAATTGATGTGAGCACGGACGTTGGACGGACAAAACTAAACCCTAAAAAGGTTTAGTTTTGAGAGGTTTTACAACACTGTCAAAGCTATTGGTGCGAGCGTGTGTCTTCATCCATGGTTTCGTTTTCGCGAGAACACGTGCAAACGATATGCGAGATCAAACCCCCACACTCGCGCCAGCAGCTTTGACAGCGTTGTACACTGACTATGAAACAAAGTATAGCCTTCGACTACTGTCTTACTTCAGATTAAACCAAGTGTAGAAATTCCGCCTTCTGTCTTGGGGACTCATAATACGGCGTGCAAGTTCGTCTGTTCTTTGTCGAACCATAGCCTCCTCTATGCTCACAAAGCCTGGCAGTTCGACCACGGAGCCTTAGGGCACCCAGTCGCAGATTTGGAGCGCGAGGATCTGGTAGCACAGAGCATCAAAGAGCCATTTCTCGGGGAACCCAGAGCCACAGGGGGAACCTACAGTTCCTCGATATGCTCCCCCGAAGGGGGAGGTAGCTATATACAGGAACTCTAGGACCTGGACGTCAGCGCAGAGGTTTTGCAGCGGCGAGGACCCGAAACACACTTGTTCGCTCGGGAGAAGTCGTGTTTCGGCGTCTTGCCGCAGCGTTGTCTGCCGCTCCACCTTTTCCGTTTCGGCGGACGCTTCTCGTGGCGATCTGCCAGGCTTTGTCAGTATATAGAAAGCTACGGCTCAACTCATGCCCCCCTCCCTCCCTCCCCCAAGGAGAAATGCTATCGTATGTAAAATCCAAGAAGCCTGACTTACTTGAAGTGGGAGCCGGACGACGTTGCCGATTTCCGTTCCTCGTGTCGTTGCATCGGCGGCGACGGCATCGGCGAGCACTGGGTGGACCTCGTCTCGCTGGTAACTTTCATGGGCGGGGTCACTTCCTTCGAGGAGGTGGCCGAGACGGACGCTTTACCCGAATCGTTCGCCGCCTTCGCCGATGATCTCCTGAAACGCGACGTGTCCAGACAGGTTAGGTAGTTCTAGAAAAACGTTCCAATGACTACGTTAACGATACCCGATACACCGTGCAGAAGCCTTTGCGCATGCGTCGTGTCGTTAGGGAGTTTTAGTAGATCGTTCCGATGACTTCAATAACGGTACCCGATACTCCGCCGACACCTTTGCGCACGCATCGCGTGTCGTCGTCGGGTATCGTTATCGGAGGTATTGGAACGATCTACTAAAGTGATAATGCAGGAGTGCGCAGGCGAGCTGCTGGCTGTTCATTTCTTCTACTTTGAAACTTTCCTCTTCCTGCCTCAGTCTCGCTACAGCAAAATAGCTAAAAGTGTTTACGGGTATCGTTGTGTTGTACGTATCGGCATGACCTTCTAAGACTTCCTATTGCAGAGGTTTAGTAGATCGTTCCGATACCTCTGATATTAGGGAGCTTTCGTTGGTCGTTTCCGCCGTCCCGTGACGCTCTCCGCAACCCGGTACGATACCCGGAACTCTACAGTCAAAGCCATCGGCGCGCAGGCGCAGTAGCGGCTTCTTCGTTGCGGAGGGCTTGGCGGAGGGGGAAACGCGTTTGACGAAAGCTCCATGGTGGTACCCGATGACGATACGATGCACGCGTAAAGGCGTCGGCGACGTGTCGGTCGGGTATCCTTATCGGAGTCATCTTAACGATCTACTAAAACTCTCTATTGTTGAGACGCCGACGAGCGTCCGACGGCTAGGAGTATAAGTCGGAAACCCATGTATCGCAATCCTACATAGACCATCTCAATCAATTGCTTTTGTCACGCCGCGATCTTTGCCTACTGTGTCTGTGGAACGAGTTTTGAGCATGTCCAGTGGCTCTCTTCGGCAAAAGGTCAGACGCCGCGCATGCGCCCACAGCTCAATGACTCAGCATCGTTCTCAGCTGCGCGATAGCAACGATGCAAAGTCAGGAGTCCGTATAGAGAGTTTTGGGGAACCGTGTTTTGCACATCCGATACGGTATACGATGGGCCCTCCGGTGCAAACTGCGCATATGAGAGTCTTCTGCGGTAGCGCGCATGCGCAGTGCGTACCGGAGCGCCCATCGTACCGAATGGGATGTGCAAAAACGGTTCCCTAAAATTCTTTACTGTAAGAAACACCGGGCGTATAGCTTATTATGCTCACGCGCCTTGCTTTGCGATTGTTTCGTGTTGGCTCATGCCTCAATTTCATTGGATGCAGATAGGTAACGGGATGCTTGCAACCCGCCACGTCTCGCATTTCTTAAGCTGTCAGTAACTATAGAATATAGATAATAATGGTCGTAGTGCCGAATTTTCAATGTCCCCTACCAGAGTGTTGGGCACAGATTGCACGCTCATGCATGCACCAGCGTTCGGCCATATGACATATTCGTGTTGAATAGGTGGGTATGCGCTTCTGGCAAGAACACATACCTTGATTGGGAGGAATGCAAGGTTGTGCACGTTCAACGTGCGTTCCACCCAATCCAGGACACTCCGCCTCCAGCGCGGGCTCGTTGCCTTTCGCTGCAGGCTTTCGTGGAGCATTTGCTTGGTTCTTAACCTGTCACCGACCGTGTTAGTTCTGAAAATGCGCTGTGAAGAACGTCCAACATCATGGAGCCCCATGAACACATGTGACCGCGGATTTATATAGTCACCGCGACGAACACCCAATTCTATCCGTCGACGAATAAGAAACAGTTCATAGACTACACGGAGTTGTGCAGCGCGCTTACACGAGTGGCTTGGACGCGTATACCCGGGAGTTTTACCTTTCGGCGTGGAGCCTCACGAAGACCCTAGTCGGTCTTCCATGGGACGTGGACATCACAATGGACCCCGAACTTGGGCCGCGGGGCCTTCGCGTGGGGCACCATCGCGTGATCTATGCGATCGGCGGTTTCCTTCCCCGGAGATCATGCTCACTGAGGGTGTCCATTCTTAATGATACGCCCCGTGATCACATTGGTTTCGTGTGTTTCGTCTGTACGCTCTCGTGGGTGTTCCCCGAAGGTTCAGGGTCGCTTCCCAGCGATCGATGTCTATCAATTATTCAAGCTTTACCCGTTCTCTGTCTTGAGGAGATGACTTGGAGATGGAACAACAAACCAGAGCGTTGTTGAAGGTCGCGTTCATAAAATGCCACTGATGACAGCTTAAGGAACGCAGGGCTTGACGTGTTCTTAAACCGTGATTCGTTCTTTAGCGTCGATTGAAAAACGAGACATCATATATTATTTTTCAATAAACATATCAGAACTTATATAAATGATGTAAGGCGATCTTAAATGTATGGTGAACCGAAATTTGGATTTCAGAAAAACAATGCAGGAGATGTAGGCGGGACGCTACAATCCCTACAACACTACTCGTAAGGCGATATCTCGAACGGACGGCCGTATTTTGAGAAAAAGAGGTCGAGACTGAACCAGGCCGACGAGGCGCGTGACGTCAAGATACCTAGTTTCCTCCTCTCTTCGCTTCGCTCCCTCAAGGCGGCGAGGTGGAGAAGACGCGAGGCCGTTCCTCTCCTTCTCGGAGAAACAGGACGTCGACAAACCTGTCAACTGCGCCTCCTTTTCTTGAAAAATACGGTCATCCGTTTGAGATATTGCTGTATGAGTGATGTTGTGGTGTTTGTAGCATCCCGTTGCACGCTTTTGACGCGTGTTTTTTGGAATACAGATTTCGGTTCAGCATCCCTTTAAGGCCTATACAACATCCTGCATGATCTTGTTGGCATAGCTGTTTATTATATACCGGGTGTTCATTTTTAATTCGAACAGATTTATTTAAAAAAATTCGTAAAAGATGCACTGATACGGTTTGCGCAGGTGAGTTATACGTCGGGGGTACATTATGTGGGTGGCTAATCGTTGCGATAAGTCGGCTAATTAATTAAAATTCGTTAATTAACCTTTTAATTAGTGGAAATAAACATATGGTTCCAATTGGAAACTTAGAGAGCGTCATCGAAAACCACTAAAATCAACTCTTTTTAGAACGACTTGAAGCTCGTGGGAAACTCGGGGGCGCGCCAAAGTTACCACTCGTGAAGCAGGCGCAAAGCTGGCAGTTGCGGAACGCGATAATGATCTAATCATCCGCGTTCCGACGTGCATTCCACACCATCAAAATTGCCAGTCTTAGCAGCCTATTAGTGTGAGCTCGTTCCGAGCATGCGCTCTAAACAGTGACCTCAAATATGGCGTCCAGTGAATACCCCCTATACTCTGTTTCACGTTATGATGTACTGTAGGAAAGGCTGCAAGCGCGAGCTCCTTGCTCTGGGGCCCATCTCGGCGGCACAAGCTCTCGTGCATCAAAGCAGCTCCCAAGGCTATGAGCTCGCGCTTCAAGCCTTCTCTGCGGCACAACATAAGGTGAAACGGAATATAGCGGCGAGCTTCCTCGCGCCGCACGCGCCGAGCGAGCAAAGGTAGCGGTGGCGCAATGCCGGTAAGCTTGGGGAGTGCCGAGCGAAGGGCGTGAACACATCAGAGTAGGCCACGCACCATCGGCCCTAGGCTGACTTCCAGGCGGCGCAGCCTGTACCGCGAGCCACGTATGCGATCCTTTGTTCGCATTTCATTTTCCCCCCGATAGTACATTCACACTTCCTGAGGACAGCGTTTCTTGGCAATAGAGAGTTTTAGTAGATCGTTCCGATACCTCCGATACCCCCGATAACGATACTATATATGTAAGCGCAAAGGCGGAGGCAGAGTATCGGGTATCGTTATCGGAGTCATCGGAACGATCTACTAAAACTCTCTAATGAAGCCACAGCTATCGGTATTCGTGCGCTCGTGCACGTTGAGCGCCGAGCACAAGCTGCATGCGCAGCCTTGACCTCTTCGGAAATGCCGTCAAAACTTGTCCCCAGGTGAGGTATCGGTTGATGTCACACCCTTGCAAAAATGATCAGTGAGTTTTAATTGAGTTTCTAATGTATTATATAAGTATACATTAGAAACTGAATTGAAACTCCTTGAAAATTTTTGTAAGGGCAGTGAGATGTAATGGTCATGTCACCGTTACCATACTCCGATTCGTACTTAGTATAGAACGCTGTCAAAGTTGCTGGCGCGAGCATATGGACCTTGATCTCGTAGATAATTTTCATGCGTTCTCGCGCAAAGTAAACATGAAGCCACGCGCTCGCGCCAGTTGATTTGACAGCGTTGAATTTTAAGTATGAAACAGAGTATAGGGGGTATTCACTGGACGCCATATTTGAGGTCAATCTTTAGAGCGCATGCCCAGAACGAGCTTACATTAATAGCCCGCTAAGGCCGGCAATCTTGATGGTGTGGAATGCACGTTCCAAAAGAACTGTGGAAGCTCGCCGTCAGCACGCGCTCAGCAACCACGCACACAGATATGGCCGCCAGTGAATACTCCCTATAGAACAACTCAGTTGAGAAACTGCCATATAGACGGGCTTAAGCTGAGCTAGTTGGGTCATTCTACGATGATCAGCTGAACAAAGAAACCACGCATATGTGAATGGTGTTTTTATGCGTGGTTTCTTTGTTCAGCTGGCCCATCGTAAGAATGCCATATAGAGCCTGCTTTGAAGAAGTGGCTCCGATCCGTACTCGAGAACCGAACTAGACTAGAGTGCCTTCATACACACGCGCGCTTTTGCTTGAGTGGTGACATCTCAGCCATTTTCACGCCCAATCGTTTCTTTATGCATATTGAAGCGCGCGCAATCCGGTGTCACTCACCTCGAGCGCGTAGCTTTGGCTAATGAATAGACGCCATTTTAGCGCCCAAGTCACGCACCGAGTGCGCGAGAGCGTCACGCGCTGGCACAGTCAGGGCAACAATGGATGTCTTCACCCTGAGACAGACAGACATGCAGGCACCCTAAACTAGACGCGATCGCAACGCTGCCATTTCTCCCGCAGCGGCCACTCCGGGAACTGCACGGACACTGCACGAGAGCTGCACGGCTGCACGTATCGGTCCAGTCGAGTCACGCAAGGGCCGGTGGCGTGCTATAGACCTTTTCATTTCAGTAGTTGGCTGACCGTCGGGTAGAGGGCGCTGGTGCACTCGCCGCCATGAGGTTGCTTCAATTTGGTTGGTTTCGGTTTCAACGCGCACGCCATTGTGTTGCTGTTTCATGCCGTTTTCGCTTAATTTTGTGATACAAATTTCTTTCTTGTGGCACACAACGAATGACACGATGGTGCTGAGTCACTTGGACAACCACGAGGTGGTTTCGAGCCTAAATTGCGAGCACTTTCACGGACACCAGATGCGTCTGATTACGTCCAATCGTCAATTTCGGCCAGGTTCGGCGGTGAAACAACTGGTCTGATGCAAAGAGAGGATTACCATCGCCCACGGCCGTACCCGCGGACAATAGTTGCTAGAAAAAAAAAATAAAGGTCAGGAGAAGCTTCGCTCTCAGCACGCGCTTCTTGCCTGCCGCCGGGCTTTGGCTGCGCGTGCACCGAGTGGTATGGAAGGGCTCGAGCTCAAGTCAGAGATTCGACTGCTCATCTTATATTGTAACAGACTATAATGCATGAGCGCTTAGTGAAGAAGCAGGTCCACAACATGATTAACAATGTGCTGAATCACGAAAAACAGATGAAGTGACAAGTTTACTGTTTGGGTTTCGTAGACCAACTTTTTGTGAACTTCGCAGTCTGAAGAAGTCCCTATAATGACGTAGATAATATAAAAAAGTGTTGTTTCCTCGGCCTGTTTTATTTAAATAAATTAAGTTCTCGAGAAATATTTTAATAGACCAACCTAGGCCAACTAGAAAATTTATTTAACTAAAGTACTCATTAACAAGATTTCACAATATTGGCCTTATGAAATAGACTATTTGTTATATGGAGATATGCTTACGACGTTCTCAAGGTATGAGATAAGTGACAGGCCCCTCAATTGAAGTATGACATTAATCTCCCGTAAAATTTGCCAGATGAAATTAAAGGCCGCAAAAGAAGTGATCTCCGGTAAGTTTGGCTGAAGTAGAGCGCCAGTCACCACACCATGGACCTGTGTAGAAAGCTCTTTACTGGTTCGAACCGACGCGCTTTGTAGATTTTGGCGTCGCCAGTTACTAAAAGTAAATCCCTATTCCCCGTCGACAACGCTGCACTCGTGCGATTTTCATGCAGACGGATTCTTTTCGGCATCACAAATTGTGGATCCCAGGCACTCTCAAGCTGTCTGTGACAGTTTCTTACGCGGGAAGTCAAAACCTTTGTGCTGAAATGACTTAACTGAATTGAACTGGTTATCTTAAGAAAATCATTTAACAATTAAAAGACTGTAGAAATGTGACTAATTAAGTACGGCATACAGTTTCTTGGAATTCATAAATAAACCGATCGAGCGAATGTTTATATAGCAAAAACGATTAAGAACGTCAAACAGATGTAGGTGTGATATTGTAAACAAACAAATTGCCTGATGTTGACGTACCATTATTTCTAGCATCAGATAAAAAAAAATCAAATTAAACGTTTGTTGCCTATCTTGTCCACGAGTTCACCTATATAATCAAAAGCCACTGTTTTCGATCTGTTATAAATACAAAACACGATGCTTTCAGGAAACACACGTGGTTATTTACAGTGAGTATTTTGTCACCTTCCTTGAGATCCTAAATGCGCGATCATATATATATTTACATCGTGCTTCCTATTGCGAATGTTCCGCCACTATTAGTAAGCAAACCTGAGTTCTCATAAGTTATTCACCTTTGAACCCTCCTGCTGTCTTAGTCATATATGTGCTCAATGTGCGTGAGCGTTAACGCTGATTCATGTGCTCATATAGCCTCATCACACGTAGCCGGCACACCGACGGTAAAAATAGTCAAAACGTGTTACAAAATTAACTGCAGAAATTGTGAACATAATGATGTAATGCAATTACATGGTATATATATATAAGTATCGGACGACACTTTCCGGAGTGAGGTAAGAAAAGCGGTGAAACGCGACGAGAAACACGAATTCAACGCATCCGCCAAGACGCGGAGTAGCGCGGAGGGGAGAGCGGAGCGACGAGTTGAAGCAACCTAATGGCGGCCGCATCACGTGACTCCAAGATGGCAGCGCCCATGCGGCGGAGGGTGAAAAGGTCTATATCGCAGCACCATCTCGCAGTAGCTATATCAAGCAACTTTCATGTTTTGATTTGCCGCTACAGGGCGGCGTTGTAATCGTATCTGGTTCGGTCTCGGCGGACGCGAGCTGTCCGGGCCTGAAGGGTGAGTTTCCCAACTGGGTGTTCTAGTAACGTTTGGTTATGTACAGTCACAGTGTCACGTGACCATATGGCGTCATGGTCATGCAAACAACCTGCTCATTCAAATACATGTCATCATGATGACGTCACGTGACAAGGAGAAAAATACTGGGGAGGGACCCGACGGAAATGTATCGCTGCGCTGTTTGAACAGCGACATTGCAGGAGTAAGCTTTGATTCTTGGTGTCAGCTCCGCCGGTCGAAGGACAATTTGTCACAAAAGGTGCTGTGCGACTGGAGCTCAGTGCCATAGCACGTTTTGAAGGCGCCACGTGGTGAAGCTCTGGCTCCTCGATCACAACCCAGCCCGTTAAAGGCATTCCAGCAGCTGCAGCTGGTGACCAATTTTGCTTTAAGTAGCCTTGCTGTAAATCAACATTTGGGTGACCAAGTGGCGGTCTTAAGTTCGAGGAGCACTTAAACAATTAGCGGCGAAGTCAATGACCGCTGATTTGACCGTCAGTGCAAGCCATGTATACGCGCATAACGCGAGCAACCGCTCAATGGCGCAACGTGCGTGTCGTGCCGAAGCCCCCCACCATGCTCATAGATGATAAATAAAGCTATTAATATTATTATCATAAATCGCGCAGATCTGTGCAAACTATCGCAACAAAACAGCCTCAACGCTGTAGCGAATGTACAACCACTCGGTGCCCTATTCGGTGGATGGTTGGCTATATGGGGTTTGGACCTGAACGCTCGGTACCAAAGACAACTGCACGAAGCGTATTTGTCGCAACAAAGAACCTTATCACGCCTATTCGAAGGCTATAGCATATACCTCTTCTTTAAGCTACACGCCGCCCGAATGAAGCCTTACCACTTTGGAAGATTCGCTGGCATTTCAGAACTCGCTAGCATGGAACAGTTGGACCGACCTCTCGAACAACAGTGGGAGTAATGTCACAATGAAGACGAAGACGAGCAAGATGAGCAGCGGTGGCAACGACGCCGACGACACGCTGCAGCACGGTCCATGGGCTCGCGCCTTTCAATCGTGCCTGTATCGTGCCGACGTTGAATCGAGTGGATCGAGTAACAACCCCCTCGACCTTACTCCTCTTGATAATTACTCCAGAGCCGCGGTCGCATTATTAATGCATCATGCAAAAGAGAGTCTGATACACTGTTTGAGGTGTGTCTTGCATGACGGTTACCTTGGTCCAGACGATAAAGGCTGGTTCACCACACAGCAGCATTTTCTTACGCGTATGACTTTTATAAGTCACCGAAACATTCGTGTGTCGAATGTCGCGCGCTCGGTTATCTCCTTGAACTGGTAGCCGCGCTCAATGCAAAACTCCGATGTTCCAGTGACTTGTGAATTAAGCAGGATTATGGGAATCTAAAACAATTCTGTATTTGAGGGGGAAAAAAAAACGAAAAATAAAACGCTTAGATTGCCCTCCTTTGGCCTCCAGGATCACGAATATCGAGATTATTTTTTAATTTGGTGCACGGAAACTGCAGAAATAATTTTTTTTTGAAGTACCGTTGAGCCCCTTTTTTCCGGATCGTGACGTCACATACAGAGTTTTCGGAATCTCGCTCTCGCGCATCTTCAGCGCCGATCGAAGCCATGCACGCGCCCTCTCGCAATTAAAAAAAAAAGTGTAAAAAAAAAGATAGGTTATAATTGGTGTCAGTGCAAGGTAATAGACCTATTGCTGTATTACCCAAGCATCAAGGAGAATGCAGGGATTGGTGTTCCACGCGCCGCACGTGCTGGCCTCAGCAGTAGTAAACTTTCTAAAGCAAAGACCTAAAAACAAATTGTATCTTGCACGCGCGTTTGTCAACGCTTTATTTTGGTTATTTACTTCGAACCTTTTATACAGGAAGGCGTGCGCGTGTGGCGCGTGGAACACCAATCCCTGCATTCCCCTTATTGATGCTTGGGTAATATAGCGAATGGTCTATTCACCTGGCAAGCTTGCAATAGACCATTTGCTGTCTTACCCAAGCATCAAGGAATGCAGGGATTGGTGTTCCACGCGCCACACGCGCACCTATTCCTGTATAAAATATTCGAAGTAAATAACCAAAAGAAAGCATTGACGAGACGCGCGTGCAAGATGCCATTTGTTTTAGGTTTTTGCTTTGGAAAAGATTACTACTGCTGAGGCCAGCGCGTGCGGCGCGTGGTACCTAATCCCTGCATTCTCCTTGATGCTTGGGTAAGACAGCAATAGGTCTATTGCACCCGCTGCCCACACAGGCGACACGCGCTTGGCGGCCGAAAGATCTGCGTATGACGTAATGACTTGTCGGAAGGTTTTCGTGTTTTGTCGCGTTTAGTTACAACTCCGGAGAAAAAAAAAAGAAAAAAAAAAGAAAAAGAAAAACGAACGTGATATTTAGATTCACGGGATAAATATACTCTAAAATTCACCCCAAACCTGTTTTTTTTTTCTTCAGGAATCTTTTTTATCTGCTTGCGGGCATGTTTCGAGGCATAACAAATGTATGGAGCTAACGTGCTTTTGAGGTCTGCTACTTTTGTTATCTTCGGAGCGAGCATCGTGTCTTATGTATGCAGCAGTATAAGTGTGCGGCTTACTTCTCTAAACATGTACCTCATTCTAATCAATTGTTTCAGCAGCAGAGAACAAACTACGTTACGTACATTTACTGATAAATCTAAAAGCTTAATTATTTATTTATTTACCGATAGTGCGGCTCTCCACTGGACGCGGTAGCAGGCGTGGTACACTACGTTAAACGAGTGAACAGCAGATTACTGTACCCTCGAAGAGGTCCAGTGCGTCTATTGTTTCCTGCGTTTACTTGGGAGGAGCCATAGCTGCAATATACGTCGGGCTCGGTGCCACAGAGCAGACCGCTTTCAACGTGAAACGTTCTTTGGTTCGGTGTTCGGCATTTCGTGAAGCCTGGATAAAAGCGTGGCCGCGAGGATCGACACTGATTGGTTGGCGGGGAGGGGGGGGGAGTGATGGACTGCTCGACGCTGATTGGTTAACAGGGAGGTCATGTGACCGGGGATAGATTGAGGAGGAAGGTAGGCGAGAAGGCGATGAAAAGACTGGGTTAGAACAACACCTCGTAGATAAGAAAGCCTAAGTTCTGTATTATGCCACCGTAGGCCAGAGATTGTACACGACTAGGGCGTCGGCGTTTGGCTAGGAGTCATGCCTTCCCTGATTGGACACGACTCCCAGCCGAACGCTGACGCCGTAGTCGTCTCCAATCTCTGGCTTACGGTGGCCTTCTTTAGTTTCGCAGAACAATTCGGCCCTTAGGCTTTCTTATCTAGGAGATGTTGGTTAGAAGGTTCTGGAAGATCACCGGGTTTATCATTTCAAGGGTACACACGCCACACGTCACGTCATCCGGTGAAGAGCGCCTTGAACGTTGGCGCCTCGCTGAACGGGCTAGACGTGCTGCTAAACGACGGTCGGGATACGTAGATTGCAGCGGTTGACTCTCTCGAGTGCTTTGCGCGAAAGTGGAGGCCCTTGACAATTTATGCCACGGCGACATGGCATATACATTATACAAAAAGACAGCCTGCAAACGCTGTCAGCGTATATATCTTTCATGTTTGATGGTTCCTGTCACATGTCATAGAAATGCCGCCTGCAGACATGTTCGAACATGCTTGCGACGTGTACGCAGGTAATTCTGTGACCATGTCTGCAGGGAATACGCTGTCGTTTGCATACGACGTACGAGCGGTGTAAGTGTAGGCTTCAAAAAGCGTTTGACGCAATTATCTGCGCCCGAGTGACACTTTACACTATCAGAAACAATTAGGACAAAGGGCTGGTCAAGATACCGGTGGCGACGAGCCTCCCAACATTGTTTTTCGCGAGATTGAAAACTGCCCCTGACACCGATGGCGGCGAGTGCGAGGTTGAAACCTTCCTTGAGGACGCAATCGATTTGTGGCACAACTTCACGTGTCAAAGCTATGCAGCTCAAGTATGCGTCTGCTTCTTTTGCCAGGGGTTGTGGTGTCGTCAGAACGCCGAGCTCTGATTGGCTCTGATTGAAGGATAGTGGGTAGACCTCAAAGCTGCTAGCTTTGAGGTCTACCCACTATCCTTCCAATCGAGCCAATCAGAAATCGGCATTCTGATGACACCACCACCCATGCAAACGAAGCAGACGAATTTGAGCTCCACACAGAAACAAGGAGTGGCTGGGATTTGTAACTGCGGTATAGAAGATTCCATCGAAATTTGTCACCTAGCTGCGGCGTAACAGTGGCGATATATATTTATGATATTTAGGTAAACGCAAAAGTGAACAGATTTCGTTTCTCCTGTTTTTCTTTCTTTGAAACACATGCTCGTGAAATGAGACTCAATGAGCAAACAAGGCTATGCGCAATCATGAAAAAAAAAAAAGAAGAAATCTCGGGATAAGGGGAAATAAAACAAGCGGGCAAACACAGCAAAGTATCAAATGTTCGAGACTTCATTGTGTTCGTCCTCTTTTCAGTTTTTCTTCGTCTCAGATTTTTTTTCTTCAGTATACATATATTTGTTTGTTTTCCAAACAAACCAGAAAAAAAAACTTCAAAACTTTTTTTTTAGTAAAACAACAACAACAACAACAACAACAAGAACACTCGTTCACCCACACACACACACAAAAAGAAACACTAAAATTGTATTGTACTTTTACCTGAACCTAGTTGTATGGGCACTTACCAATGCTGGGAATCCTGAAAGGCCTGGACACACGCCGCCGGCACGCGGAAACATGCGGATCCCATGCAACGTCGCCGTGGCCCGCACCCGGGCCTTTATAGCGGCGGCGTGCCGACGCAATAACTACTAATAATAGAAAGGAGGGAGAGGAGACGGATCAATGGTGGCTGCAGCCTGACACACGGGTGTCGGGAGGAGGGACACTCGGACACACCTGGTTGAATGGATGTCGAGGTCGCAGCTGGTAGGAGCCGGAAATGACGCGTTCGTCGGCGTCTCTTTTTTTTTAACCCAGCCTGATATTATGTAAACAATGCGAGTAGAAATCGAGGGGAGGGAGATGGCAGCGCGCGGAGATACCAGAACAACAAGCTCTGGTTGGAATGATTCGCGGGTATACACGCCTTTGTCTTTACTCAATCTTCGAACGCGTTCGAACGGCGAACGCCGGCGTTCGGTATTCGCGTTCGAAAGCGTTCGAACCGAGTAGCCTACAAAGGCTTTGCGTCTACCCACGGTCCCCTAACATCCACGCGCTCTCATCTCGTGTCCATCGAAGCTTATGTGGAGAGCAAGCGTCTGCTTTTTGCGCAAGAGGTGTGGTGACGTCAGAAGACGCCGAGCTGTGATTGGCTCTCATTGAAGAATAGTGGGTAGACCTCAAAACAAACTGCCTTGAGAGTCTACCTGTTCTTCCATCAGAGCCAATCAGAACACGGCGTTCTGACGTCACGACAACCCCTGCAAAAGAAGCAGACGAACTTGCGACCCGCATTGGCGTGCCAGATTTGTTGAGTGGACCTTTTATGCAAGCGGAAGTTTTGGTTCGATGTGTGGATGTACACCTTATAATTTCGGTGCTGATAGAGGTTGTAAAAGCATGCGTCTCCGTATAGTCACTATACTGCGTGATGCAGGTTAAAGCCGCTCTCACGCTGCTCTTACAGGGTACAAAGGTCACTGTGCATGCTTGGAACGCATACACAGTGACCTTCGTGCGCGGGGCATGCTTTTCTTCGTACACATGGATGCATGCGCCGGGACCAGACATTGCTCACGTTTCCCTCAAAAGTATAGACCGTTACAGCGGCAGTCGCTCGAACGTAAGCGACTTACAGTCGCCGCGTCACCTGGTTCTCGAGAGGGACGCGTCAGTGTTGCCCGACTGCACTGAGCTGTGGGTTTTCTGATCAGTGGGCCGTGGCAGCCTGCGTAGGCGCGCTTCGGACGTTGGCGGGCTAAATTGCCGCGTTCTATTTATTATTTTGTGTTCTATGGCTAATATAATTTATGGGGTTTTCAAGAATGCATTGTACTATATTTGGGAACAAAAACAAAATGAAACTGTTTTGGTGAGTCCGTGCACGACAGAGCAAACGCCTCTGGAATGTTTGTTTCATATTATGTTGATATTTTTAACGGCACCATACACTAAGCCGTGTCAGTCTACAAAGGTCTTAACCGTCGAAAATATTTGACCACACAGGATATCCGAACTGCATGGATGTTCCCCTCCCACAACATGAAATTCAACGGGTCTCATCAATCGAACAACATATATTGTACGTACCCCACGGTGCCGCGTTATCCGAACAGGATTTGAGTAAAAAGGTCTCAAATAACACAGCATATCCAATTTACAGTGTCGACGATAGTCACTTCACGACGATCGGACGGAATCCGGCGTGTTTTGGGGCACGTTTTGAAAGAGCAGCTGCTTTTTTGAACAGCATCGAAGCAAATGAACGAACGTGTCTATTCCGTCCCCACACCCCGGACCCGACCCTAACAGAAATTGTTTCATTTGTTTTTTCGAACCGGAACATAGCCGGGAAGGCTTTTCAGAGATTATCTCAACGGAAATAATCCGTCAAGAACGTCGAACTGCCTGCGTCGCGGGCTGCTTGACGTTCGCTCTCTTCGTTCGCTTCCTGCGGAAGCCGAGCAGGCTACGAGCCCTCATAAAAAAAAATTCCTGGTTCTCACAGTGGAAGATAACTACACATAGGGTAAGCATCCTAAAGAGACAAATAAAGTAAAAACTTCCAAGAAAAGCCGGCGAACTCCGAATGCACAATGCAGCGTGGGAAGCCACGCGTCCGACCGGGTTTCCACAGCTCAGGCAGGTGGCAGAAATTTCTGGCTGATAGGGGTCGCTCGGTTCGCAAAATGGCGGCGGCCGGAGAGCTCTTTTTGCAAAGGTCGTATAACTAACCTGACCTTGCGCGATTGATATGTGGCCTTGAAACGTTGCTCTTGAGTTTTGACCTTGAAGTGCCGCAACTCCGCTGAACACGCGCACTTGGGTCTTTCGTGATATACTCCCTGCTATACTTCGTTTCAGCTTGGGTCCAGACGCAGCCGATGCTACGAGCGCGAGCGTGGTGGCCCTGAACAGTGCTTGCATTGCACGAGCGCGCGTGCTTGGCAGGGACGTTGAAAGCCCGGAGCTCGCGCTTGTAGCATCGCCTGCGTCTGGACCCAAGCTGAAACGAAGTATAAGTGCTAACCCTCGGGGCTTTTAACGCGCGCTACTCTTTAAATCATGTTTTCCTGAATGCTGATGGTGTTACACTGTAATTTGCGTTGTAGTGTATATGAGGCTGGCTATGTAACTGCCATTCGTTACTATGATTGCAATGTTGATGCTGTTACAGTTTAGGCGCGCTGTTTTGACAAGCTGATAAACCCCTAACAGTTTTGGGCCACGCACTTGAGTCAACAGAACATTAGGTTCTGTGTTTTGCGTTTTGCGAGCTATTTACTCCAATTCCTTGAGTTTACCCCAACACCTTTGTATTAATTTATCACGAATAAATTATGAATATATTTCATTGGAAACTTTGAGGAAACAGTGTATAGGTGACGTTGCACTGACACTTTGCTTGCCTTCACCATGTCCTTCTTTCTTCGATCACCGGAAGCGCTATCTCAGCGTATTTTTCCATGTTAGAATTAGTGATATCGCGAAAGCTTTTCGTGTTATGCCTAGCATTCAAACCATCATTCAAGTTTTTGAAACCTTTCTACCGCGGAATCGGACCGTGTCTTGCTTCACCATCGAAATTGCCGGTCTTAGCAGCCTATGATTGCGAGCTCGTTCTGAGCATGCGCTCTGAAACGCGCCCTCGAGATGGCGTCCCATGAATGGGGTATTCACTGGACGCCATGAGATCGTCCTCAGCATGCGCTATAAACAGCGCCCTCAACATGGCGTACCCAATGAATACATATTAATTGGACGCTGTTTGAAGCGCATGCTCAGAAAGAGCTCACGCTAATATCCTGCTAAGACCGGTAACCTGGATGGTGCGGAATGCACGGAAGCTCGCCGTGAGCACGCGCTCAGCAGCCGCGCATACAGCTATGGCCGCCAATGAACGCTCCCTGTAGACCGACCTAACTTTTTATAAGGCTGCATTCACACCGGCGTTCGAATAGCAACCGCGAAGCGGATCCGCTCGTTTTCATCATCAACTGCGCATGAATTTGGATTGCATCTTTAAGCGACCGCGTTCGCAACCGTGAAGCGGATGCGGTTGGGTCGCCAGTGTGAATGCGGCGTAAGCGATCTACGCATGCGTGATGCCTCCATGATTGTAGTTCACAGGAGGCAGCTCCTGCCGCCTCGTGCTCTGGTCGCGCTGACCGGTTGTCGCGCGTACAGAAAGACTACCAACGTTCCCAATGATGCATGGCGACAGCGGTGACGTAATGAAGCTGGCTGTGAGATCGATCAATTGGTCGCAGGTGAATTGGTAGCATGTCTATTGGCCTACGTGCAACTGGTCACATTGGGAAATTCGTCGTACGATAATTCGTCCCTATGTTCATTCGTCACACGAATGGGCAAAGTATGTAAGTGCGCGGGCGAGCTGGTACGTTAGCTAATCATGTTGTTTAACGCCTAATACTGTGGTGCAGAAAAAAAGAAACTTTTAGTCGAAGGAACAGACACAGAAGGGAACGTCTAAAACTCAAATTCAGGTGAAAGGGCTTTCAAATAAAGGAAATCTCTGAGTATAGAAGGTGATTGAGAGTGGTTGAGACGTTTCATTCTGTGTCTGTTCCTTCGACTAAAAGTTGTTTTTTTCCTTTTCTGCACCACAGTGTCGGGTGCTAAACGACATGATCTGTTATATTTGTTCTTTTTTGTAATTTATCGAGAATATTGCTCCCAGATGAACAACCACGAGTCAGGTCCTTTCTTCGCTGGCAATTTTTGTATCCTATGTAAAAGCGCTGGCTGGAATGCTCTACTTTCACTATAGACGGCTGGCTACTTTCCTAAATTTCCCACTGTGTTGTTTGCAAATAATACTATGCCTTCTAACCTGCGCTCACCTTGATTTGGCAAGAAATCCTGAGACAGTCGATCCCGGCTGGGCCTATATAGCTGGAGCGTGATTGTGGGGATTCGTGGTCTTCTTAACCACTCGAAGCTTAGATAAATCAGTTGTAATTTTAGCTTTGCATGTCTCTCTTCTTCGACATATCCAGTAGACACTTTGCTCAGTCTTTCGGTTAGAAGTATATGAAAATCCTTAGCGAATAAACTTCTCTCCGCTTCTTTCCGTCCTGATGACTTCCATTGCGACTACAGAGATCCGCGCTTAGCAGAGCAATTTTATAGAGTCGGCCTTCGGAACTAACTGTGTATTGATAACAAACACGTCTTGAGAATGTTAACTTCTAAACCTCAAAAAATTCATTCTCGGCTCTCCAAACACACACACACACAAAAAGAAACATAACAAAAGCGATTAAAATTACCACTGAATCTAAGCAGTCCACATCCTCCCCATAAAGTCTCTGGATATAAAAGGAAACTCTGACCGTGTACAAAAAAACAAAAAAAGATGCGGGCAACAAAGAGTCTTCAACGCTTTTCAACACAACAAAGCATCGTGAACTTCCTAAACAAGACTCAACACGAAATCCAGAAAACAAACGCGACTGATTTCTCCGAAACCCAAAGGTGGACCTACAACAAACAGGTATTTGACACTTAATCTTGTACACAATGTTCCTTGACACCCCATTTCCGGTTTTGGACCAGTTGAGTTTGACCCAGCGACGAATTGTCCTACGACGAATCGTCCTACGACGAATTGTCCCACGACGAATTGTTCTATGTGACCAACGCCTTACGCATGTTTGAAGCAGGCTTGCTTCACACATATGTATGTATTAAACGTGTCTGCAGACGACATGACGACCGCAGCCTTAGTATTTCTTTCTTTTTCTTCTTTCGCGACCTCAAACGCGCACGGGGATGTTGTCGGCCGACCGCCATGTGACCCGGTCACCCGTTTCCCATGGCAGCGTCGCCAGTAGCACGTATGTTTCGAAAGGGAGTGACCTGCATCGATCCATGACCCGCTCTTCCTTTCTTCTCACCCTTTCCCTATCATCCCCACACCCGACTTCCTCAACGTGTCCCTCCCTGATTGTGAGCGGATTGGTTTGGGTGGCCGAGCAACCGCCTTCCGTCCTGACATGATGTGTGTCACCTTCGGGTCCTCGCGTCGCCCCACTTGCCAATGTCTGTCGCCGCCGATTTCATTTCCGTCGGTGAATATACGACCGCGAGTGGAGTTATCGACTGGCCCTAAATAGGTCCCGTACGTGTACGACGAGTCGGGAGGCGGAGACCAGTGTGTCTGTTTCATCACCGTAATATCTTTTCTTTTGCATTTCGATTTTGTTCAGCGTTTTCCTCTTTTGTTTTTATTCTTTCTTTCTTCTTTCACAACGGAGGAAGCGAACCCTCGACGCGGGTCGATATTGTTCTCTTCTTTAATAACAGGCGCGTAAATAATAATGCGTACCGGAGTAGCACAAAAGGCGGACGGTTCATCGGTCATTTCCCGGCTATTGTTAGAAAAATGCTTCGTCACTGGCAAGTTCTCGGCGGATGAGAAAAATATGAAGTCGAAAAAGGCCCGAGCCGAGGCCTTGCGTGGTCATTAGAAAAGGACAGAGGTCGGCTAAACCATGCCCCAAAAAGTGTATTATTTACATGAAGCCCACCAACCATGGACAATGACCTTCATTATAGTTTGGCTGAATTGACGGAGAATATACAGGCGAGCTGGTGTACTTTCAACATCTTAGAAACCCGAGACCAGGGATAAAAAGAGGGACGGCACATTTCGTCCATGGTCTCGGGTTTTCAAGATGTTGATTTGTTTGACATTTTTTTCTGGATCATAAGAAGCGACCAGATGGGTCTCGACAAAATTTTTTTTAGAGTGCTAGTGAAAAGGTTGTCTGTTACATGATACTTGTTTTAATATGTGTTTTGCGCCGGGTGGTTGTTCGATGGGATGTTAATCATTACGACAAGTTTGTTCATTAACCAGAAATTCTTTAATTGCCTCTTTAAATATTGATTATTTGGGTCATGTTTTGGTTTCGGGCTGTGCAATTTTAGCCGGTTAATTGGTGATCTTCATAAAATCATGCTAAATTTCTGGAATTTGAGGACTTCCATCAGCTATGCAAGAACGGTACGTTTTAAAAAAAAAGTAATTTTATTTCAATCGTTCAAATTCCATACCCTATGACTTTTGTTTTACTGCCGGTTTTGGGTTTTTTGAGCTATCTGACTAGAATGAGATATTCCTTTTTACCGAAAAATATTTATTTGATTAGAAGATGACTGCAGTGAACTTAACAAATATACTAGCTTGATCATGCTGACAATTACCGGGGAGATTGCGTTGAGCGCAAACCACCACCTCGCAAAAATTAACATCACGTGACTTGGGGTCGCTTGGCGTCCACACGTCACGTGACGTCCATTTACCCGGCTATCGGGTAAATTGACGGGTCGGCTATCGGGTGAATCTAGCGGGGAAGTTGACGTGACGGTCATTCGTGACGCTCCTTCGTGACGGTCCTTAGTGGCAGTACTTCATGATGGTTTTCTCACGAAATTTGGCTGTAGAAACAGAGAAAACGGAACAGAAATAAGAAGAAATATAAGCCGTGCATTGAATAGCTTTTAGACAGATTTATTTATTGCTGGCTATTCGCTTGCGTTTGATTTTTGTAGCTGCACAAACAAAGCAGTTGATTTCTGTTTGGCGGCTGCGGCGAGGTCTTTTGTTTGTGGACAGTCAGTCCATCCTGTACAAAGCACCCTCCCTTCCCGACGCGAAGGCTGGAACACACGCACATTGCGCACACTGAAAACATGGCGTCCCAAAGGAGCACGAATCCCACCAGCGAAGGCTATACCCTAGGGGAAAATAAATTTGGTTACGAGAAACTGATACGGGGTTATTGAACACGAGAACATACGATATTTTCATAAAAAATAAGACCATATATACGCGTAAGGAAACTTTATAATACGTTATATTAGATCTCACATGGCACGCGAACATATATGGTTTTTCGTACAATACGGTAGCATATGCTTTTTTTTTTTTATAAGGCGAACTATATGGCTTTTTATATTGATCCGTGAGTATGTATATCCGTATGATAGAAGGGTCCTTTTTTCACCGATAAATCAGTTTAAAAAATTGTCAGGCGTCAATTCAATAATCGATTAATCGCTAGGTTAACTAAACAGCCCTACAGTCACAATACAATTGCAGTTTTGAAGGCAGTCGTTGTTACAGGCTTTATCATTTTATACGATTTCCCAAAAGACAACTTCCATTCATTGAGCTATTTCGCAATAATTGTATTTTTGTCGCCCGATTCCGAAACTAGATGCAGAGTGAGCGCGTCGAACCCTGCCCTCACTGAAGCGTAAAAACAAGCAAACAAAAAGAAAAGAAAGAAGAAGAAAACAACATCAACGCGTGAAAAAAAAAGACAGAATAAAACGTATGAAAAAGGAGTTTCTGTCCCACACGACGGAAGAAGTGATCGCACACGCACGCTGAACGCAAGAGCAAACAATGGCTCGCTGTAACTCTGGGAGTCATATCGTTCAGTACGCACGCGTCGTTCACGCGGCACGCGACGTAGATTAAGTGGGGCAATTTTGTACGTGTGTATTCCGAGCAAATCGCAGGAAATGTACAACGCACCGGTGACTGCGAGACAAAGCTCCTTGAACGAGAAACACACGTATACACCCACGCACGCAACCAATTACTATGGTTGTCCGGGAGATTACCCGGAACTAATGATGGCTTCAGGCGCTTCTTTGCCTCGGGTTTCCTACATTCATCAAATTGAATTAGTTTTTTGTTTCCACCATGAAACAATCCAAGCAGAGGGCTAAAAAGAAAAGAGACATATGCTCTTGTGGAGCCTTGTGGGTTCACAGTACCTGTGTCAAACTTGGCGTTTTTGGCTTCATAATTGTAGAACCAGAAGAACGCTTTGTTCCTTTTGCGTTCTTTTATTTATTCCAGCCCACGTTAGTGTATTCTGCCGCGTCCTATATTTTTCTCTAATGCCCAGCACGTCCTTTTATATGTTATTCTAAGTTACTGTAGAGGTATATTTTACAGCGCGATTGTTGTAATGGACTCTTTCCCTCACTCCCTCACTCCGTCGTCGCATGATACCGCCAAAGGCTTGAAGAACAAAACCGGCTGCGGTTTTTCTTTAGGCCGGGGTCACACTACTTATATATCATACAAAAGACAGTGCGCATACAGATTCGAACGAGAGTCACTGCTTCGAATGCCGCGTGGCAATGAGTTCAAGAAGAAAACTTGGCACGCGGCATTTAAGCCACGGATATTGAGGTGACCCGTACTTGTAGACTGTCTTTTGTATGATGTATGAGCAGTTTGAGCCCGGCTTTAGGGTTCGATCCTGGTTTCCCTAATTGTGAAACGAGCGCGCCGTCCCAAAACCATGCCAGCTGCTTCAACGCGCAGCCTGATAAACCGTACGTGTTGAGGACTACCCCACATGCATATGAGTCTCGCGCAGCGCCCGCTAGATGGCTGCAGTTGTAGTGGTGACGTCGCATCACGCCACCTGAGTCTCACGCTGCATCTGTTAGAGGTATTATGTGTGCATAAGGTAGATGATTGACTCTGCCACTCTCGGAACAGACATTGGCGATGGCTTCTCCACATATAGCGCCGACTGCGGCGGAAGAAGCGTTGCGCGTCATCACTTGTTTATCATAAGGTAATTACAGGCTTACTGCGAGATACATAAGGATACACTAGAGTCCGATAAGGTGTCGCAGCTATTTCTTGGTCTATTGATTCACATATGACTCCTATTTTTGTTTTCTGCTCGCTGGCGTATTTGTGTATTTTAACCTAGTTTGCCCGCCTTTCTCTTTCTTTGATGGCTTCCTTGTCTATTTTGTCAATTGTGAGTTTAACCGTTCATTTGCATGTTTATCTCTCTGTTCCTTTTTCTTTAACACCTATAGTAACGCAAGGGCGACGAACAATAAACACATCGTATTCTTTTCATTTTATCCATCTCTGATCTCGGTCTGACGATGTGACGCACGCCTTTAAAAGTCCAGCTTAGCGATGACTCAGAAAATGCACAAAAACAATGTCCCTCAATGTTTCCTTTGAAAGAAAAAATAAAATTAAAATATAGCAGAGCGTGGTTTCGATCCACGGACCTCTGGGTTATGGGCCCAGCACGCTTCCACTGCGCCACTCTGCTGCTGCCGCTCAAACGGGCTGTAACATAATTCACAGGAGTGCACAGCAAGATATTTCACTATGCTTCGCTATTGTTGAGCCATTTACGGCCGCATTTCTATACTCGTTGTTACCTCACACAAAGAGCAAGCTTTATGCATTGTAATTCTTTTCTGAAAAAATAAACGAAGAAAGCTTTAATGTCTGATTTTTCTAATAAACATATTGTCACGAATGACAGACGATGAGACAGGCTAAAACGGGGAAAAAAAACTAAAGATTTAATGGGGGCGAACTTGTGCCAGAAACGAGAAAGAGGAACGCACGTGGAGAAAGCAGCAACGGGCGTCGGTCCGTCTGCGTAACTAAAGTCCCTTGATTTTTCTTTTACAAGTAACGACAACCAATACAAATGACAAAGCACATTCCGCTGGAAGAAAATGGCGTCCTTCAGTTCAGACTTCTGCTGTGCGCCGCCATTCGCTTCCTAAAACCTGCACCGTCACGCAGTTGGCGCTTCGAAGAATGTCAATACTTGTAGGAAGATTTTATCTAGAAACTTTAGGCGTAACACGTCGCTATCGCGACAAAAAATCCGTGAATGAATCGGCAACACGGCGCACGGTTCTTTATTTAGTAAGCTCGTTATCTCGAATTTATATGTTCGGGAAACAGGTAGAGCGAGCCTGACTGGGCAAGGTCATCCTGGCCTCGCTATCGTTTACGCTTGGGGTAAGAGCGCACGCGAATCTTCTAGGTCTAAAATCTAGATGAACGGACATTTCGGTGCAGGGCCAATCAAAATCACGAGATTTTTTAAAGTTTTCTCTAAACGTAATAAGCACTAGATTAGCTAGAAATTCATTTTTTTCGCACTTTATACTTTTCTAGATTTGGTCATTCATTTAAGGTCACTTACTGATATACGAAATAAGCGAGATTTGTTAGCTCACTTCCATCTGCGCGAGGATGAGAAACTTCGTGGAACTTCGAGACGTCCTACTTCCTGTG
The DNA here is from genome assembly GCA_037355805.1 of Ixodes ricinus. Taxonomy (NCBI): domain Eukaryota; kingdom Metazoa; phylum Arthropoda; class Arachnida; order Ixodida; family Ixodidae; genus Ixodes; species Ixodes ricinus. Next base: position 42,243 of record JAZHYW010004342.1, read on the forward strand.
TCTTTTTCGTTCTACGAAGTTTCCCATCTTTACCAGACTCTCAGATTATATTCAACATGATGAACATTCACCAGCTCGCCTGCACATTCACTGTTTTTTTCTTTTGTAAAGCTTGAGAAGTTGTTTTTGGACAATTTGGAATATCCTCAAATGTGCGTCCACCGCGAAATCGTATAGAATCGATAGTTTAGCACATCTGACAGGAAAAATTAAAGTTCTTTCTATTCATCACGCTTCGCACGTTTTGTAATATAAATCGAGACATAAAACACATCGTTAACGTTTGTTACCAAGAATGTTGCTAACACTCTAAATATAAGCTATTTAAAGGATTAAGAAAAAAAAACTAAATGTAAAAAAAAAAGATTTTTCGGACACTTTAGGCTACATTTCTTATTTGTTGGGAATGCAGCTCAGAAATGCATTCAGTAGTGGTACATGAAGGTGTAGGCCCTCGATATGAAGCTGCTCGGTGCGAAGCCTCAGCACAGATATTTTGGGCAAAAGGTATAAAGATCGCCCTACTAAAACTCAGAGGCAACAACGACCACAACTGATATAGCTCAGTTGAACAGACAATAAAAAAAGGAACCAGCCGTGCTTACAAACAAACCATTGACATCAAGGGGTTGCAAGCGGTGGGGTTACTGACGACCTCACCCCATATTCAAAATTACAACTATGTTCTTTCTTGATCGGCGTGGTTGTTTCAAACTCCGAACCACTTCGTTTCCAGGGCATCAGGAAGCTTTTCACAATCACAACAATTATTTTACCATCCTTTGAAAACTCGCAAAAACAACAACAACAACAACAACAACAAAACAATTTTTTGCGTTTGTCATGCACGCTGTCGTCGAGACGGTCGTTTCCGGTCCGTTAAGCACAGAAAACAAGCTATCTGACCCACTATTAGAGGGGAACGTCCGCTGTCCGCATAGATCAGGGTTGGCCAGGCTGACGCGGCCTTCCGCAAATAAAACCACTATAAACCTTCAAGAGCCGCCTAGAAGAGGAAAGGCAGAAAAGGGAGGGGGGGGTCATGATTCTTTTTTAGAGCTATAAACAAAACCTGAACGACTTTAGATCGAGTCAAAATCAGTTAAACTATACGTAGTGGTACCAGTAGCACAAGGCTACGAAACCACAACCTGCAGTCTTTGAATTGAAAACGCTTTTCTTTTCTCTTCTTGGGGAAGTGCTCCTGTGGCCGGGAGGGAGGCGAGGAAGGGGAGGGGGAGGGGAGGGGTTGGTGTTAGGTTTACTAGGGAGCCGCGAGCCGCACTTTAACACTCAAAGAGCCGCATGCGGCTCGCGAGCCCCAGCTTGGCAACTCCTGGCATAAATGGTCCACAAAGAGTAGCTGGGTTATCCGTCGTTCGGCCGTTTCTTTCAGCAGGAGGGTTTTATTTCACAATAAAACCCTCCTGGCCTGCTAATCCAGCGAGAAAAAACACACACACACATACACCCACACGCGCACACACACGCACACACACGCACGCACGCACACACACACACACACACACGCACACACACTAACAGTAATTTCGGAAGGTAAAGCTTTGGCAGCTCTGTCTGGTTAGGGAGTGACACTGAGGTGAATAAACTCCAGCCACAGTTTAATACGCAAATCATTTTCGCAAAATCATAGGCAGGCTGGCGCCTCTTGCGGAGCCCATTTCCGCTGGGTTGAATAACCTCGCACGACGAGAAAAACAAGTAATCAATCGCTTGTGGCTCATTACAAAATAATGAAGAGGTGTGCGAGTACCAAATAACTGTAATCATATCAAATATTGATTTAAATCATGGAAACAAACCTAATTAATACATTTATTTTGCATGACATCAAATGTTTACTAATTCTCATGCGAAAATAGCAGCGGCTCTGCAAGATCTGATTCAACTCTCCTTTCGGGTCATAACTATGTTGCTGGCCGTAAAAGAACTGCTTACAACGATGTTTATACGAGTGTTACAACAAAAGCTTTAAAAATTTTCTCACATTAGGGTCATTGAAACAAAACAAATATTTGAAAACAAACTTTTAGCCGCAGTGAACGCCAGAAATTGCTAGAAAATAAACATTTGCTATCTAATTAACTGGAATGTGCTGATTAAATTTCTAATTAGCGACATTTAAGTCCACGTGGCAATTACAATTTCGTAGGATACCACAATGGAAGGCTAAACCAATCTATGGAAAGTAAAAGAAGCAACCGGCTTGGAGATATTTGGCGACGAACTTTGCGCTGTATATGCCCATGGTATGATATCCAAAAATCCGTGTCACTTCACGCAGCTGTCTTGTCACGCCCATTACTGCGCATAGTTTGGCGGCGAAAATGTCCAAGCCGATTGCTTCTTTTTACTTTCCGTGAATTTCTCCAGCCCTCCATGGTGGTAGTCTTGAAAATGTTCCTAGCAACAGAGACCTAAAAGTCGCTCACTAGGAAGTTAATTAGCACATTTTAGTTAATTAGACAGCGAATATTGTATATCTTTTATATTTCCTCGCGTCCCCAGGGATAACAGTTGGTCTTCAAAAGTAGATTTTTTTAACGACTCTGTCGTTAGCATTTTGTTAAAGCTTTCGCTAAAATACCAGGTATATAAAACAAAAGGGCTTTAGCTTACGAAAGAAATAAAACGTGGTGCATGCGTCTTGCGTGTTTTTTTACATCATATAAAGAAAGCTTGTGACACATGGAATTGAGTCCATGATGGGGCGAGCGCGTTATCGAGGTATTTTGTTATGTTTTCTAACATTTTTTCTAGACTAAAAAAAAAACAACAACACGCGAACCGTATTACGTTGCAAACAGGTAGTTCGGGTGTTTCTCGAGGAGCTCTAAACTTTCCCATTGATGTTTCGGCTCTTAATACAACATTTAAACGGAATGGACTTCTGAGCGTCATCCACAAGAGATAAAAGATGGTGATTAACTGTCCGTAGAAACGTTTTTTTTACATGTTTAGGTTTTTCTTAATTTTTTAAACAGCTTATATTTAGAGTGTTAGCACCACCCTTGCAACAAACGTTAACAATGTGTTCTATGTCTTGATTTATATTGCAAAACGTGCGACGTGTGACGGATAGGAAGAACTGTAATTTCTCCTGCCAGGTGTGCTATGCTATACGATTTCGCGGTGGACGCAGATTTGAATATATCCCAAATTGATCTGAGTTATCTTACAGAAACAACTTCTCAAGCTTAACGAAAAAACGGTGAGTGTGCAGGCGAGCTGGTGGATGTTGATCATGTTGAAAGTTACCCATGACTGTGATAAAGGATGGGAAACTTCGTGGAAGAAAAGAACACAGGAAGAAAGACGGCTGAAAGTTCCACGAAGTTTCTAACCTTTTACTCGGGTAATTTTCAACAGTCTCAAGCTTTTTGCTATTGGGGCCTATCCTACACGGGTTACAGTAACAAAGCCCATACCCTTCCTGAAAACGCTGAAAACGCCTCTATCGACCCAACGCGTAAACACGATGTGATGCGTCTCAGTACCTACGTTGGAAAAGAGACACCGGCAAACAAAACATAACGTCCAATGTCTCCAGTCCTCCCGCAGGATGGTGCTGCGCCAAACAAGGTCACTTAGGTCGTATATCAGTAAGTGACCGTAAATGGATGACAGAATCTACAAAATATAGAATGCGAAAAAATAATTTCTAGCTAAAATAGTGTTTATTACTTTTAGAGAAAAAAATTCGCGATTTGTATTCACCGTTCACCGAAATGTCTGTGCACCGAAAAGTGCGTGCACCGCCGCGCACCGAAAGTCCGTGCACCGAAAAGTCCGTGCACCGAAATGTTCTTGCACCGAAATGTCCGTGCACCGAAAAGACATTTCGGTGTAAGGCGTTTCGCCCTACACCGAAATGTCGATTACGAGACGGAATGTCCAACGAGCCTGAATGTCCAACGAGACGGAAGATCCAATAATGGATATTCAGGCACGTTGGACATTCAGGCGCGTTGGACATTCCGTCTCGCTTGGACCTTCCGTCTCGTTGGACATTCAGGCTCCTTGGACATTCAGTCTCGGTTGGATCTTTGGTCTCGTTGGACATTAGGCACGTTGGACATTCCGTCTCGATTGGATCTTTCGTCTCGTTGGACATTCAAGCACGTTGGACATTCCGTCCTGTCTGTCACGTGCTAGAATAATTTGTCTCGTTAAATATACAGACTTCTTTGTGTATTAAATCCGCGTTCCTGCAGGCATTGCCTTAGTTTCGTCATACTAAAATGTCGTGCCACTGAAGTTGACGTTGACGAGCCGACTAAGAAACGCAGAGAGACACAAATATTATAATTTCATCTATAGGAAGGCATGATGATTAGTCAGCTGACTGCCGATGCGCAGCTATGTGCCCATCGGTTAAAGGTGTTGACTGTACGATGCCAAATGCTTCTTTGACATTGACAGTTCAAATTTCTCCAATGTTTCGATGACATAGGTCAGCCATTTTAAAATATATAATAGGGATGCGGTGTCCGCGTGTTCTGGTGCATCGCAATAGGGGAGCGTTTATGAAAGCTGCGCTTCAGATCTCAGAAATTTCTATTTCAGTCCTCATCCCTGCCCGTTTCGATCTATAGACGAGCTACGTACCGTGAGACCCGCATTGTAAAGACATGACTGCCCGCCAGCGCCACTGACCATACGCAGAGTCAATATTTAAATTTTTGAAAGGAGCTTTCGGAGCTGTTAGTAGTGAGGCATCAGCAGTTTGCACATGCGTATTTCCCACTAATAAAAATATATATAGATATCTTCGTTTTTTTAAAATAAAATCTACATCTAACGCGCATATACTACACCGACTTGACGTAACAATAACACTAACAATTTAATTAGGCATTTTTCTCCCATGCAGGGGACATCACCTTTGCGCGACTAGGGACACCAATAAGGAAAACACAGCAATCCGTACAATACGGAAAGAAGACTGAGGCTGGGGATATGCACGATTTACGATTCTAAGAACTCTCGGGAACCCCACATTTGTTTCCGCGCCAGAGTTACGACCTTCTAAGAAGCAAACGCGTGACCGATTGTCAGTGGTCAAGCGAGTTCGCGGTCTTTGATTTTGTAGCATGCGTGACCTTTTCCATGTCATTTTATTAATTATAGAAATTATCTTTATATTTAGATATATAAAATAAACAATAAATGTATTGTGTGAATGTTTTTTTTTTTTTTGGGGGGGGGGGGGGGGGTGAAGACTACAAAAGACGCAAGCATAATTTTAATTTTATTCGGGGGACGTCACAGCTAGAGCCAACGTCAGCGGGATAAGCTCAGTGGCACACTAAAATAGCCGTGCATCGAAAAGCCCGGTCATGAAAAGCCCGGTACCGAAATGATCACGTACCGAAACAACCGCGTACCGAGATCTCAGCACCCAAGTGTCCGATTCCCCATTTCATCGAACGCATTTTTCACTGCCTTAACTATCAGTAATCCTACCATTAAAAAAAAATCTAAATTTTATGCGAGGTTTGTTTCATATCTGTTGGATATTCAGACTCGTTGGACATTCAGACTCGATAGGCATTCCGTCTCGATTGGATCTTTCGTCTCGTTGTACATACCGTCTCGCCTGTCACGTGACCGATTGGACATACGGGCTCGTTGGATATTCAGTCTCGTTGGGCATTCAGGCCATAAGCGGGAAATGTCCGGATCCGATTATGCAGGTGGCACATAAGGTGCCGACCGCGGCGAAAAAGCTTAGCGCGTCATCACTTGGTTATCATAAGGTGTACACAGGCTTACTGCAAGATACATAAGGATACATTAGGGTTCGATAAGGTGACAAGGTATCGCATGCTATTGTTTGGACTAGACTGTTGATTCGAATTCCGGGAAAATCTCATCGGAGAAAAGCTCACTGCAAAACCGGCGGATGCGGAGAAAAAGTCACCGGCCATTGAGTGTATATATGCGGAGAAAAGTTCATCGACTTTTTTTTATTCCTTTCGTATGGAGGCTGTCGGGTCACGCGTAACATACATCAATATCTTTAAAATTCGTCAGTTTTGCAAAAAGGGATATGTATTTTTTTGGTAATATTTGTTAAGCTTATTGGGTATATTTCTCCCAAATTAATAATTGCGACTGAGTGATTTCTCTGGTTTACTCTATATGCAACGAAAGCCTAACTGAAAACTTTATGCACTTGAAAGACAGGAAAAAGTTTGAAAACTTAATAATGACTGCGTAAAACCTAAGAATCAAAACTGTAAATGCCTAAAATCTGCAACTGCATGTGCAGCAACGGGGTGTCTTAAATTTTCTTTGAAGGTTTTGTTAACCTTTGAAAACAGAATAAAACGGTTTGTAGGATATCGAGGTTTCTTTCTTCCACGGACATGCACGTTTTTCAGCCGTTCGTGCTGGTTTTTCCACACGTTGCCTTTGTGTGATTGTGCCCTTCTACGGCGAGACCACCCATGACCTTCAGAGCTGCACACTCACCGTTGTTACTCGTGACCTATATAAGAACTAGTCTTCTGTAAGGTAACGAATTGGTCGAGTTGGTTAACGTTATACATGATGAAAATCGCTCAAATAAAGAAGACGGAGTGAAGACAACAAACACGACAGGACGAAGCTGTTTTCGCAACTAAAGTTTGATTAGTGAAAAACAAAACAAAACAAAAAAAACAGAAAGAAAACAGCGCAGCCGACACTGATTACGTATACAAGCACCAACTTATCTATCAGGAACCACACAATCTTTGGAGCTGAAAAGGTTCACACACCGATATTCATATCAGCTCGCAAAAAAACAACAACAAAAGAAAAACATCTCTATCTGACAGAGGTACCGACGGCGCACTGTTAAACTGTCAATAAATTGTTGTCTTTTTTTACGGGTGTTCAATGTTCTGATTATATATGCTTGCGGCGTCATTAATATACAAAATGGGTGATTACTTATTTCTGAAGATTAAGTAAATATGTCCAATAAACTTCAAGAATATTACAAAAAATATAACAATTATTTTAATGTAGTGACGAATTCTAATTGTGTTAAATTGCCACGTGTGACGCACAATCCGCTAAGCTAAGGAAAACAAAATGAAAATTCGGTGAGCTTTTTTCTGCATCCGCTCAAGGGCCAGTGAGCTTTTCTCCGCATCTGCCGGTTTTCCGGTGAGCTATTCTCCGGTGAGCTTTTCTCCGCCGCCCGTTAATTTTTTTTCTTCTGTTCTCTGGCGTATTTATGTGTCTTTTAATCTAGTTTTTCCGCCTTTCCATTTGTTTGATCGCTTGCTTGTCTATTTTTTTCAGTTGTGAGTTTGACCGTTCATTTGCATGCTTATATATCTGTTCGTTTATCTTTCTATTTTAATGGCATCGTGGCACAAGGGTGACGAACAATAAGCACACCGTATTCTTTTAATTTTTCCATCCCCGTTCCAGATGTGACGATGTGACGCACACTTTCCACAGTCCAGCTCAGCAATGACTCAGAAAATGCACAAAAACAATGTCCCTCAATGTTTCCTTTGAAAGAAAAAAATATAGCAGAGCGTGGTTTCGATCCACGGACCTCTGGGTTATGGGCCCAGCACGCTTCCACTGCGCCACTCTGCTTCCTTCTTTTTCTTTCTTTATTGCATGAAAGTGGGTACGATAAGTACACAGAATACTTTTTCAGTTCAATCTTTTATAACATCATTGTTTTTACATCAATTTTTTATATGTTGGAGAGTAATAAATAAAGGTACCCAGT